>NIVC01001203.1:187500-283275 GCA_002269645.1 Macrostomum lignano | reverse complement strand
ATCCGCCCAGTATCACATACGCGAGTCTCATCTGGACTAGCGTGCTGGAGCAGAAGGCCGCCCGTCAGCGGCTGTACCAGCTTCAGGGCAGCATTTGCCGTGCCATCACAGGTGCGTACCCGTCCACCCCTTACGAGGCTGAACACTATCCTTAACCTACCTCCGCTTCACCTATTTATTAGGGCGGAGGCTATGAAGTCTGCCTCCCGGCTTATCAGAGATAAAACGTTAAATAACGCGCCCTCTGGCTTTATGCCAATGAAAACATTAATCCCGCATATGGACTTTGTCCGCCGCGACCTTAACAACATCCACATGGACCTGGGCAATGTGGATAGTCGACCTCCCGCCCTCAACATCAGGAGGGGCTTCAAGACCGCCATCCCTGGCCGAGACAACATTCCGCTGGATGTCGGTGTGAACCGGCGCAGCCAGGGCATTCACTGCTTCACCGACGGCTCGCTGTTCAACGGCCGCGCTGGAGCGGGTATTGCCATTTTCCACGAGGGTAAGATGCTTCTCCAGGAAAGTCTGCACCTCGGTGAGAACACCTCAGTTTTCCAAGCTGAAATTTGCGCCATTGAGCAGTGTGCCCAGCAACTGTTTCAGGCGAACATTAATAATTTTGACATTAATTTCTACACTGATAGCCAAGCTGCTATTAAGGCCTTAACCACTGAGAATATCTCCGCTGCTACAGTATCTCAATGCCACCGCAGTGTGCAATCTCTCTCAGTCCTTAACAGGATTAGAATTATCTGGACACCTGGTCACAGCAACATCCTGGGCAACGAGCTCGCGGACTCTCTCGCCAAGGAGGCAGCAACCCAGACGGCAACCACCGTCTGATGAGGCTACCCACCCCCAGGTCGCAAGTCACCCGCCATATCAACAGGTGGCTCCATCAGCAGCACCAGCTCCACTGGAACAGCTGCACCGAGTACAGGCAGAGCCGCTCTGCCATGCCTAACCTGAACAGGAAAGTCTCTGATTATCTGATTTCGCTTAACAGAACCGACCTCAGGGAGATGTGCATGGTCCTAACCGGCCACGGATTCTTCCAGAGACATATATCGTTGCAAACCGGTTGCCCTCCCACCTGTCCCTTCTGTGGCATAGGAGAGGAGACCGCGGAGCATCACGTCACCTTCTGCCCTTACTTCAACAAGGCGCGCACAAATACCTCGGCCACCCCCAGCGGATGGACGAGCTGACCACCGCGGACAATATCCGAGACCTCCGCGCCTTCGTCCGGGACTCCGGCCGGATGAGGGTCGCCGATGCCTCCACTGCGGACCTGCCGACTACTGGCGGGGACTGGGCGCACCCCAAGGCTAATCCTTGTGCTCTTTTACCTTGGGGTTGCGATAGGGGCCTCGCGGCCTATTCGCGGCGCCTGCGCCCCCCGTCAGTAGTAAGT
Source organism: Macrostomum lignano (assembly GCA_002269645.1). NCBI lineage: Eukaryota > Metazoa > Platyhelminthes > Macrostomidae > Macrostomum > Macrostomum lignano. The sequence continues at coordinate 281,855 of NIVC01001203.1, read as the reverse complement.
AAGTAAGTAAGAGTAGGTGACTGAGTGAGAGACGAGGGTAGTGAGTGGGGAAAAGGAGAGAGGGAAAAGGAGAGAGAGGGAAAGGAGAGAGAGGGAAAGGAGAGAGAGGGAAAGGAGAGAGAGGGAAAGGAGAGAGAAAGGGAAATAGGAAAGGAAAGAGAGGGAAAGGAAAGAGGGGGAAAGGAGAGAGAGAGAAAGAAGAAAGAAAGAAGAAAGAAGAAACGAGAGAAAGGCAGCAGTAGAAGAGGCTGTACATGTGAAGTGTACATATACAATACGCTACCGAGGGCACCCCGTTGGCAAAACGAAAAAAACAGACCAATTAAGACCAAAAATGACTGAAGTTGACAACTAGGCCTTTAAACACGATTAATAAATCATAAGCATATCAGAGTATTTCAGATTTCAACTTACTCCACCTCCGCCCTTCTTCTCTTTGAGCTTCATCTCCCTGTGCCTCGCCTCCAGAATCTTCTCCCGTCGAGTCTCTCTCTCGAAGATGGTGTTCACCAGGTTGCGCTCGTTGCGGTTCTGCGCGTAGAAGCCTTCGGACAGCTCGACAATGGTGGCGACTCCGCCCTGGCTGCCGCAGGCCATGAGCCGGCCGTGCTCCTGCAGACGGAGGCTCTGCAGCGGCTCATCGCTCACCTGCACAGTGAGGGTCGGGTCGTTCTGCTTGAACAGCAGGTCCCAGACATCCAGGGTGCCGTCTGTCTTGGAGGTGAAGAACACGGCTGGCCGCACGGTGGACCAGCAGCCGTCGGTGAGGCCGCTCTGGTGATACTTGGTCCACATGATGGCGTTCTCCTTGATGTCCTCCGACCAGATCCGGGTAGTCCAGTCGCCCACTGACATGAAGATCTGACATGAAATTGTGCCAGTTGACAATGCCATAAAAATGACACGAAATTTACATGAAACAGAGAATATGAAAGTCTCAACTGTGGCTTCTCTGACACCCAAGTTGTGGCTCATTTGACACCAAAATTGAGGCTCATCTGATACTCAAATTGAGGCTCATCTGACACCCGAATTGAGGCTCATATGACACCCGAATTGAGGCTCATATGACACCCGAATTGAGGCTTATCTGACACCCGAATTGAGGCTTATCTGACACCCGAATTGAGGCTTATCTGACACCCGAATTGAGGCTCATCTGACACCCGAATTGAGGCTCATCTGATACTCAAATTGAGGCTCATCTGACACCCGAATTGAGGCTCATCTGACACCCGAATTGAGGCTTATCTGACACCCGAATTGAGGCTTATCTGACACCCGAATTGAGGCTTATCTGACACCCGAATTGAGGCTCATCTGACACCCGAATTGAGGCTCATCTGATACTCAAATTGAGGCTCATCTGACACCCGAATTGAGGCTCATCTGACACCCGAATTGAGGCTTATCTGACACCCGAATTGAGGCTCATCTGATACTCAAATTGAGGCTCATCTGACACCCGAATTGAGGCTCATCTGACACCCGAATTGAGGCTTATCTGACACCCGAATTGAGGCTTATCTGACACCCGAATTGAGGCTTATCTGACACCCGAATTGAGGCTTATCTGACACCCGAATTGTGGCTTATCTGACACCCGAATTGAGGCTTATCTGACACCCGAATTGTGATCTATTTGACACCCCAAGTGTTGCTTGTCTGACACCCAAATTGTGACTCATCTTATTCCCAAACTGTGGCTCATCTGACACCCAAATTGTGGCTTATCTGACACCCAAATTGAGGCTTATCTGACACCCAAACTGTGGCTCATCTGACACCCAAATTGAGACTCAGCTGACACCCAAATTGTGGCTCATCTGACACTCAAATTGAGGCTCATCTGACACCCAAATTGAGGCTCATCTGATACCCAAATTGAGGCTCATCTGACACCCAAACTGTGGCTCATCTGACACCCAAATTGAGGCTCATCTGACACCCAAATTGAGGCTCATCTGACACCCAAATTGTGGCTCATCTGACACCCAAACTGTGGCTCATCTGACACCCTAATTGAGGCTCATCTGACACCCAAATTGAGGCTCATCTGACACCCAAATGGAGACTCATCTGACACCCAAATTGAGACTCAGCTGACACCCAAATTGTGGCTCAGCTGACACCCAAATTGAGACTCATCTGACACCCAAATTGAGGCTCATCTGACACCCAAATTGAGGCTCATCTGACACCCAAACTGTGGCTCATCTGACACCCTAATTGAGGCTCATCTGACACCCAAATTGAGGCTCATCTGACACCCAAATGGAGACTCATCTGACACCCAAATTGAGACTCAGCTGACACCCAAATTGTGGCTCAGCTGACACCCAAATTGAGACTCATCTGACACCCAAATTGAGGCTCATCTGACACCCAAATTGAGACTCATCTGACACCCAAATTGAGACTCATCTGACACCCAAATTGAGACTCATCTGACACCCAAATTGAGGCTCATCTGACACCCAAATTGAGGCTTATCTGACACCCCAATTGTGGCTCATCTGACACCCAAATTGAGGCTCATCTGACACCCAAATTGTGGCTCATCTGACACTCAAATTGAGGCTCATCTGACACCCAAATTGAGGCTCATCTGACACCCAAACTGTGGCTCATCTGACACCCTAATTGAGGCTCATCTGACACCCAAATTGAGACTCATCTGACACCCAAATTGAGACTCATCTGACACCCAAATTGTGGCTTATCTGACACCCAAATGGAGACTCATCTGACACCCAAATTGAGACTCAGCTGACACCCAAATTGTGGCTCAGCTGACACCCGAATTGAGGCTTATCTGACACCCAAATGGAGACTCATCTGACACCCAAATTGAGACTCATCTGACACCCAAATTGAGGCTCATCTGACACCCAAATTGAGGCTTATCTGACACCCCAATTGTGGCTCATCTGACACTCAAATTGAGGCTTATCTGACACCCCAATTGTGGCTCATCTGACACCCAAATTGTGGCTCATCTGACACCCAAATTGAGGCTCATCTGACACCCAAACTGTGGCTCATCTGACACCCAAATTGTGGCTCATCTGACACCCAAATTGAGGCTCATCTGACACCCAAACTGTGGCTCATCTGACACCCAAACTGTGGCTCATCTGACACCCTAATTGAGGCTTCTCTGACAGCCCAAAAGCGATGACAGGCGGATTTGATGGAGGACAATATTGAACGCAAAAACAAATCCCGTCAGCAAACCTTGGGGAACTGCGGGTTCCTCTGCAGCGCATACACTGGCCCGATGTGTCCCGGATAGACGGCCACAATCTTATCAGCGTCTGTTTTGCCCTTCCTGTTGCAGGAGAAGATCGCACCCTGCTCAGAGCCGGCCATGAACTTTGTTGGAATTGTGGGCTCGTACTCCAGCACGTAGGCGCCCTGCGCCTGAGAGGCGTCCTGCTTCTTTGTTGCATCCAGGTAGAGTTTCTCGATGGGCTCCGCGAACTTCCGGATGTCCCACCAGAGCACCTGAGGTGTTGCGGCGGTTCAGTTGATTTTTGGTGGCACGTTTATGTACGATTCGGCCCTCCGGTCCTTTGAAATTTCACAATATTAATCGGGCGCTCTCAAGGTTTCCGTCTCTTTCCTGTTCACTCTTCTCTTCCCTCTCTCCTCTCGCTCTTCTTCTCTTCCGTCTCCATCTCTTCCCTCTCTCCTCTCGCTCTTCTTCTCTTTCGTCTCCCTCTCTTCCCTCTCTCCTCTCGCTCTTCTTCTCTTCCGTCTCCCTCTCTTCCCTCTCTCCTCTCGCTCTTCTTCTCTTCCGTCTCCCTCTCTTCTCTCTCTCCTCTCGCTCTTCTTCTCTTCCGTCTCCCTCTCTTCCCTCTCTCCTCTCGCTCTTCTTCTCTTTCGTCTCCCTCTCTTCTCTCTCTCCTCTCGCTCTTCTTCTCTTCCGTCTCCCTCTCTTCTCTCTCTCCTCTCGCTCTTCTTCTCTTTCGTCTCCCTCTCTTCTCTCTCTCCTCTCGCTCTTCTTCTCTTCCGTCTCCCTCTCTTCTCTCTCTCCTCTCGCTCTTCTTCTCTTTCGTCTCCCTCTCTTCTCTCTCTCCTCTCGCTCTTCTTCTCTTCCGTCTCCCTCTCTTCCCTCTCTCCTCTCGCTCTTCTTCTCTTCCGTCTCCCTCTCTTTCCTGTCCAATCTCTTCCTTCTTCCTTCACCCCTCTTCCTTCTCTCCCCTCATCCTTCACCCCATTTCCTTCCCCCTCTTCCTTCCCCCCTCTTCCTTCTCCCCTCTTCCTTCACTCCTCTACCTATTTGTGAGATAAGAAAAAGAGATTATTCTTCTCTAAAAAGAGAAGAATATGCGCCTAACAATTGAAGGTCAAGTCTTTAGAGTATTTGACTGCCACTCACCTGCCCATCCGTGGACACGGAGAAGCACTCGGTGCCAGTTTTGCTCTGATTCCAGATCACCTTCCAAACCGGGTCCCGATGCCCAGTGGACACTTCGCTGGTTTCAATCGGTTGCGAGCCCTTCCGACAGTCCCAGTAAGCCACCTGGCCGTTGTAGCATCCGCCAACCAGGATGTGCGCGTCTTTCGGATTGTACTCGAGGCAAACCAGCGGCGACACGGGCTTGAGCGTCATCTCCGGTGAGTTCGGGTTGATGACGTCCCACACGTAGGACTCGGTGGAGGTGTCCTTCGGCGCCCGTTGAAAGTCGGTGTTGCAGTAGGCGATGGCCAGCTTTGTTGGCCCGTCCGGGTACCAGCTGATGTGGGCAACGCCGCGGTCCTTGTAGGGGTCCTTGAACACGTTGATGGTCTTGGCGGACGGAGGCTCCTCGGAGGCCTGAATCTCTACGTCGCTGAAGTAGTCCTGGTAGATGTCGATGGCATTGTTCTGCTTGATGCAGTGCTCCATCTGGCCGCCGAGAGTCTGCACAGTGCTGATGTACATCTCGTCTTTTTCGACCTTCTTGCGAAACCGAATGACCTGCTCGACCTCCTGCGCGTTGACGTCCTTCGGCCAGCCGCCTTCGGCGTGGTTCAGACCGTGCGAGTCAGTCTCGAACCGCTCGGTGTTGACGTCGTGCTCGCTCATCTCCTGGACGACTTGGACGCCGCGGTCAACCGGGTCGCGCTCGACGAACTCCTTCAAGGCGTCCGGGTTTGGCGCGATGTCCACCAGCAGCTCCGCTGGGCGATCGCTGAAGATGCACTGGCGGCCGAACTCGGCTCGCTTCTTTGTGTAAACATATTGGATCTCCATGGCAACGGCGAAGGTCTCAATCGGTGAGCTGCAGGATGGTTTGAGTTGAATTTGTATATATTCAATTGAATTTTAATTTGCAGATGCAGATGCAGAAAACACTTTTTTGCATAGTGCCTATTTAAGAGTAATATTTTTTTCAATAAATTTTATTACATATCTAATGCTACCTGTCTTTATTATGTTAAAAAAACAATTATAAAAACATTTTCATGCAGTGATTTTTTAAGTTGCTGTGCTATTTTTATGGCTGCAAAAAATCTACTCCTTATCTTTTCATTTCATATTGTAAGTTGCAGGTGTCTAAATTGCTTAAATTGTAATCACTAGGTAAATTTATTAAACTCTTTTTCAACTAGCAAAACACTGACAAAAGCAATGTATAAATTACAAAAAACCCATTTATGTTTATGCAGTAGGCCTATATTACATCAACTAGAAACACAAACATTAGTTACAAAATAAGAGTTATTCAGTCAAAAAGGTTTCTAAATTTGTACAAATTGTGTTTTTGTTGTTTGTATAAGTTGTAGAAAAATACAAAAACTTTACCAAAAGTACAAGCTCAATTTTTTTTTAAATGTGAACCTAATGTCATATTGTCTTCAATTTATAAATGACATATCTAAATGTCAAAAACACGGGCAGAAAGAAAAAATAGGACAATATTCATAAGTAATATTGTTATCTCTTACTAATTATGTTTATTTTAAAATTGTGTCTTAATTATATTGATAATTATTTGATAATATATTATCAGCTACAGAGCTACTGCAACATATGATGATACAACATGATCAGCACTGGCCAAAAAGACTTAGCGGTATAGCGACCACGACAAGTTTTTCTTCATTTTTAGCAATTCTTTAGTTTTCTTAGTGCTTTACTGAATGTTCGTTTTTTGTTTTGACTTTTTTTAATCTGAAAGGATGAGAATTCACTCTAAAAATTGCCTGCATGCTAAAGTCGAATTTTCCCTTCAGTCTCTTGCAACCGTGGAGACAAAATTGTGTGATTTCAACTTGAAGCTAGAAGCTTTTAGATACAGGTTATTTGAAACAAAAGAGATTAACAGAACACAAACTAGTGACTGAAAACAAACAATTGAGTTTAAAGTATTTAAGTTTGTTATAACGCGTTTTTCTTTTTTTTATCACCGTGGATATATAGTACATTTGTGCATATCATCCTGATATGAGTAAATTAATTGCACTAAACTGCCGCTATCATCTCTGAATTACTTGAAGCCTGAACAAATCTCTTTATTCTTATTTCTATACACGATAGGATATTCAGCAGCATTAGCATGCTTGAACAAAGTGCTTAATAAGAAATCGGCTCTTAAAATAATATCTTCGCATAGCTTAATTATGCGGTAGTAAGGTACATATATATGTAAAACTGCATGTACATGTAAATATAATATCATGGCGGGACCACATGCTTTGAGAATTTGCAACTTTGCAACTCTGCCACTCTGCAACTTTGAGAATAGATTAATATAAAATTGCAAACTTTTTAATTTTCTATTTTTTTGTCGATCGTCTCCATTTTTGCCAATTAACCAATTACTCGATCATACACAGTGCATATTTTCTTAAACGGGCACGAGGATTACACAAGGTGCGATCCATATCGAGAAATAACAATTATGGAGCAAATAATAAAAAGTACAAACGCCACAAATAAAGCCACATGCACTCGCTCTTGGGACATTTAGCCAATAAGGACTGCAATCATACATTTAACGGTACCGGTACACTCGCTTGATGTGCAATTTATATTATTGCATTTGTAATTTAAATTACATTACGAGTTGCATAAACTCAGTGCTTTGTCCTTCAATCAAATCCCGGGTGACCACTACCTCCAATATACATGCTTAAACATTTATAAAAGCATAAAGCCGATAATTGTAGTCCGACTTGCTGCATGAATTCGTAAAACTCGTAACAAAAACTTTTGTACTTTAGTGTCACAACATCAACAAGCTAGTGTCTTCACTACGGATACGTATCATATTCCCCATTTGTCTAGTGTCTATGGCAATAATTACCCAGTGGAAAAGGGTACGTTGATCCAACGGTGTTCCAACGGAAGCTGGTTGGAAAACCGTTGGGTGAAAATATGCTTGCCGAGCTGTACGAAATAAGGAAGCATTCTAGAATATTCTAGAAGGGGAATACACCCCGGATTCGCCTATATTAAAATAGAATGGATTTAGTAATTGGCAATAGCACGCTAACTGCAACGCATCTATCTTAACAGAGAAAACGTGTGCTCGTTAATTACTGTGCTTCAGTGCTGATTCTCAGTGCTGTGACACTCACATTGAGGCTAATTGCAAAGCATTCTGTATTAATTGAACATGGGCTGGACAAATTATACAGCAATTAAGGTTAGAATTACTACACAAAAGCAACAATTATAATTATTTTAAATTCTTCAATGATCCCAGCCAATGCAGAAATTGGCATTCATTTTGGCGCCGAAGGCAGGCACTCATTTTGGCGCCGAAGGCAGGCACTCATTTTGGCGACGCAGTCAGGCACTCATTTTGGCGCCGCAGACACTCATTTTGGCGCCGCAGACACTCATTTTGGCGCCGCAGGCAATAAAAAGTCATTTTGGCGCCGCAGGCAGGCACTCATTTTGGCGCCGCAGACACTCATTTTGGCGCCGCAGGCAGGCACTCATTTTGGCGCCGCAGGCACTCATTTTGGCGCCGCAGGCAATAAAAACTCATTTTGGCACCGAAGGCAGGCACTCATTTTGGCGCCGCAGGCAATAAAAACTCATTTTGGCACCGAAGGCAGGCACTCATTTTGGCGCCGCAGGCACTCATTTTGGCGCCGCAGGCAATAAAAACTCATTTTGGCGCCGCAGGTAATAAAAACTCATTTTGGCGCCGCAGGCACTCATTTTGGCGCCGCAGGCAATAAAAAGTCATTTTGGCGCCGCAGGCAATAAAAAGTCATTTTGGCGCCGCAGGCAGGCACTCATTTTGGCGCCGCAGGTAATAAAAACTCAGGTGTCATTAGGTGCATGACTAGTAGGTCCAGCCAAGAGTAACAAACCTCGCTCTCTCAAAACTATAGATCATCTTAATCCAGTATACATGTACTTCCAGCATTTTAGCGAATTCGTTTAAAACTTATAAATGAAAGAAATAAGACAAAATATTTTCTTTTTTGTGTGTAGCTGAAAAAGTTACGCGATAAATTCGTACTAAATAAAGCGTTTATTTCCGAGGTGGAGTTATCGGCATTCTGAAACGGAAAGTAGTATCTTGCCAGTGTTTTTTATTGAACCAAAGACTATCATTCGTTGGTGTTTGTTTTTTTCGGTGGATTCTGCATTTAAAAGTTATAGTAATTTTTTATTTATCCAGCTGGAAATTCAGAAAGCAGAGCAGTTGAGCAGCCAGAGTAGGCAGGCAGCTAAACTGGTGGCGGCTGCAGTCGAGAGGCTGCCTTTTCTGCTGGCCGAGTTGCACTTTTCAGAAGTGCACGCGCTGCACGTGATCGAGAAAGACTTGACAGGAAGAGGTACGTTAAAACTACAATCTCCACAAAATCCACCAGCCTGTAAAAATGAGGTAAATAACAGTCTACAGTACTGTACTAAGTGTTCAGGAAAACTGTCAGACTCAGAAGCATGTAGCTGACTCACGAAATATTTGCCATCTTTATAGCCGTGCATTCGCTTACAGTGTTTTATTTCTTCATGCTTCTCAAGCTTTGCTACACCTTTTATTTTTTTTAGTGCTTCATTGCAGTCAAAAGCTTCAGGGGTCCCATCCTTCTCAGCGTCGTATTCATAGCACTTTATACTGTTGGTCACGGCTGTAAAAGACAAATTAATAAATAGCAAATTACACCAGTAAGTGTACACATGTACATGTAAATGCAATAAAATGTAACAATGCACATTTTTTCATAATTGTCAGAATGCTATTAAATTAGCTTACCAATACACGCAAAAAATAGGATGCCAATATAGCGCCAAGTCTGAGGACGTTAAGTGGCATATTGTATTAATCCGGACGACGAATCTGTGATCTTGATTTGAGTTTTAGAGCTTCTTCGCGGTAAGGCAAAATATCGACTCTTGTTTCTGTGTGTGGGCTCTCGAATAGAGAGCAGTTAAACCTCTCAAATCGAAGCCTGTTTTTTGTTTCTAACTCGCCACAGTCTATGGCATTAACTGTTGCATATGCGTCAACGCAAGGAGTTCTATAATTATAAAGGGTTCTAAAGGGTTGCTAATTATAGAACTCCTTGGTCAACGGGAGTGGAAACAAGTTTTTGCACTTTTATCTCACAATCGGGCCCACGCAAAGAATGAAGCGGCATGCTAAAAGTTCAATGCAGACGACCACAGATAATAAAACAATGGAGCAAATAAATTTTTGACATACGCTCGTACGCTCGTGCAATAGTCTATGGCCGCTGCGCCCAAATGCCGCCTCCCTCATCCCTTCCTATATACAAGTGTCCTAGCTTCATAATCTTGTTACAAGCCCCGCTAACATTAATGTGGTCCTAAAGCCAAATAAACAAGCAAAGCAAGATACGAGCTTCGTTATTCATCAAGCACTAGAGCTGCCATCAGAGCATCACAATTTTGTTTGAGGCTTACTCGCAAGTTAAGCAGAGATGGCAACGGTTAGTACGCAGATACACTGTAATTACAGCTACATGTAGATCGAGAGGGCAATTAAGGGTGGCATTGCTTCAAAATGGCAGGCAAATGTACTTGCTGCCCCTGGTGCTGGCGCCCCTGATGCTGGCGCCCCTGGTGCTGGCGCCCCTGGTGCTGGCGCTCCTGGTGCTGGCGCCCCTGGTGCTAAAGTACCTGGGTCTCATATTTCCTTTGTCGAATTCCTGTCGGACCTAGCTAAACGCAGAGCTGAATGCCAAGGGTACACAGAGGAAAGACTATCGTCATTCACTCTGACAGCCAAGCGGCTTTACAACAGGCCCTTTGCCACACCACAACGAACTCCCGGCGGACAGTCGCCAACTGCGTCCGGCAGCTCAACCTCCTGGCCAGTAGCAATACTGTTGGGCTGAAGTGGATCCCAGGGCACGCAGGGTTTCCTGAAAAAGAGCTGGCAGACACCCTCGCTGAAAAGGTTGTCTTTTTCCTTGGTCCTGAACCCCTGGTCCCTGATCCCTTCTACGGTCATCAATCGTCAGATCGATGACTGGGCTGATTCCCATTCACAGGGACGAATGGGAGGGCACCCAGAACTGCCGGCAATCTCGTGTCGCAGTTCCGTGCTCCTCTTGCAGGCTCAGAAACGTCCTTCTCGGGATATTCGAGTCGCCCTCAGGCCAAAACCCTAAGCTACCATGCTAAGCTACCATCAACAGCAGATGACAAAGGGGAGATGGGGTCTGCTAAGCTACCATCAGCAGCAATTGACAGAGGGGAGATGGGGTCTGCTAAGCTACCATCAGCAGCAGATGACAAAGGGGAGATGGGGTCTGCTAAGCTACCATCAACAGCAGATGACAGAGGGGAGATGGGGTCTGCTAAGCTACCATCAACAGCAGATGACAGAGGGGAGATGGGGTCTGCTAAGCTACCATCAACAGCAGATGACAGAGGGGAGATGGGGTCTGCTAAGCTACCATCAACAGCAGATGACAGAGGGGAGATGGGGTCTGCTAAGCTACCATCAGCAGCAATGACAGAGGGGAGATGGGGTCTGCTAAGCTACCATCAACAGCAGATGACAGAGGGGAGATGGGGTCTGCTAAGCTACCATCAACAGCAGATGACAGAGGGGAGATGGGGTCTGCTAAGCTACCATCAACAGCAGATGACAGAGGGGAGATGGGGTCTGCTAAGCTACCATCAACAGCAGATGACAGAGGGGAGATGGGGTCTGCTAAGCTACCATCAACAGCAGATGACAGAGGGGAGATGGGGTCTGCTAAGCTACCATCAACAGCAGATGACAGAGGGGAGATGGGGTCTGCTAAGCTACCATCAACAGCAGATGACAGAGGGGAGATGGGGTCTGCTAAGCTACCATCAACAGCAGATGACAGAGGGGAGATGGGGTCTGCTAAGCTACCATCAACAGCAGATGACAAAGGGGAGATGGGGTCTGCTAAGCTACCATCAACAGCAGATGACAGAGGGGAGATGGGGTCTGCTAAGCTACCATCAGCAGCAGATGACAGAGGGGAGATGGGGTCTGCTAAGCTACCATCAACAGCAGATGACAGAGGGGAGATGGGGTCTGCTAAGCTACCATCAACAGCAGATGACAGAGGGGAGATGGGGTCTGCTAAGCTACCATCAGCAGCAGATGACAGAGGGGAGATGGGGTCTGCTAAGCTACCATCAACAGCAGATGACAGAGGGGAGATGGGGTCTGCTAAGCTACCATCAACAGCAGATGACAGAGGGGAGATGGGGTCTGCTAAGCTACCATCAACAGCAGATGACAGAGGGGAGATGGGGTCTGCTAAGCTACCATCAACAGCAGATGACAGAGGGGAGATGGGGTCTGCTAAGCTACCATCAACAGCAGATGACAAAGGGGAGATGGGGTCTGCTAAGCTACCATCAGCAGCAAATGACAGAGGGGAGATGGGGGTCTGCTAAGCTACCATCAACAGCAGATGACAGAGGGGAGATGGGGTCTGCTAAGCTACCATCAACAGCAGATGACAGAGGGGAGATGGGGTCTGCTAAGCTACCATCAACAGCAGATGACAAAGGGGAGATGGGGTCTGCTAAGATCGAAGAAGATCAGTAATTGTCAATACACCTCAACAACGCATCTATCTTAACAAAGAATTGTTTTTAGGGGGATCCTTGTATCATTTTGGATTGATTTTTTGGGGTCCAAAAAATAAGCAAAATAGCTGCACGCTTCCAATGTCCTTGGCCAAATCACACTGCACAAAAAAACTTTATTTAACATTGATCGTTATTATAGTAATTAGTTAATGTTATTGTTACAGTAACTATTACACTATATTAACAGGAAAAGGACAAGAAAACTTCAATAAAAACCCAAGCGAGCCAGATCCATATCAAATTCAATACTCAGACTCAAGGCATTCTATTGAAGATAAGGTTTTTCTGAAACGTTTGATCCTCGATGATATTAATCCCACGGACACTAAGTAGATAGCGGAATAGACCAGCTCAAGCGGTAATCAATGAAACAGGTTCATTCGATTCGTTCCTGGAGTTCCTTCACATCTAATTGAGCCATATCTTCCAACATGCTCTCAACATGACTTTCCTAGCTCTAATAATTCAGTAGTATACTCCAGTAACAGTAGCTTTTTTAATAGATTGGTCTACAACTTATAAATGAAAGAAATAAGACGAAAAGTTCTGTTGTTTGAGTTCAGTTAAAAAGTTACCCGATAAATTCGTAAAACTGAAGCGTTTATTTTTGAGTGGAGTTTTAATAAGCTTTGTTGATCTGCATTCCTAAACAAACAAAAGTTTTCCAGTGCTTTTTATTGAGCCGATGCTACCATTTATAGGCTTGTAGTTTCTTTTTTTGGTGGATTCTGCATTGAAAAGAAGAAGAATTTTCAATCCGGCAAAAAATTTAGAAAGCAATGAAGCTGAGCAGCCAGAGTAGACAGGCAGCCAAACTGATGGTGGCTGCAGGCGAGACGCTGCCTTTTCTGCTGGCAGAGTTGCACTCGTCAGAAGTGCAGGAGCTGCACGTGACCGAGGCAGTCTTGATGCCACCAGGAATCGATCCGCAATGTCCACAAGTTCCGTAAACCTGAAAAATTAGTTCAATGACTGTTAGCTGGAGTCTTCTTCAGTACTAAAGTGCTTAGGTTAGGAAATCTGTTCAGACTCAGTGTCGCGCAGTTGACTCACGAAATATTTGCCATCCGCATAGCCGTGCATTCGCGCACAGTGCTTAAAGGTATTTTGGTTAGTATTGAAGTTCATATTTGGAAACATAGAATTTAGTGTTTGTTGGCTATTTTTTAATCCCCCATTGCAGTCAACAGTTGTAGAGGTGTCCGTCTTGTCACCAGGACCGTATTGATAGCACTTTATACTGTTTGTCACAACTGTAACAGACAAATTTATAAATAGCAAATTGCACTGAGTGTATAAATACAAAGTACAAGTGCCCAATAGAAAAATGCTTCATTAGCTTACCTATGCACGCAAGCAATATGATGGCAGTAGCCGAAAAACTGAAGACGTTAAGTGGCATTATTTAATTTGGCCGAGAAGTCCGTTCAGTGGAGTTTATGATTTATGACTCGTTGGTATAAAAAATATCGGTTATTTTTCACTAAGCTATAGAACTCCTTAGAAGCTATAGAATTATAGAACTCCTTGACTAAGCTAAGTCTCACTTAGACTTTTTTTCTAACAATCTGAGACTGTATAGCAAAAATGCGTCATAGTCTATGGCCAATCCTCGCTTCAGCCGAGCATTTTGGGCACGCCTAGCAAGGAAAATGAGAATTTGAAGACGTTTTAAAAAAACATTATTGGAGAACAACAGCAATGCTTAAAATTTAGTTTTGCTTTCGGAATAACGGATATATATGTATTAAAGATTTTGTTCTTTTTTGCAGCGCTGAATGTGGTTACGCCATAGACAAATGCGGTTACGTCGTGAAAAAAACCCGTCCTGTAAAAGTGCACTGCAAAATGAAAAAAATAGATTGATAAAATTGTGAGTACATCTCTGATAAAACACACATTGCTTTCTTGGGAATTCAAGAGTCCCAGGATTGACACTTTGGAAATTCTGCTTTGTCCTCTGTCCTTCTGGAATTGTCTGACACTTTCATCTGACGGAATTGTCTGACACTTTTATCTGACGGAATTGTCTGACACTTTCATCTGACGGAATTGTCTGACACTTTTATCTGACGGAATTGTCTGACACTTTCATCTGACAATTGTTTTGATACTTGTATCTGATGGTTTTTCTGAAACTTATAATAACAATATTTGATTACACCTGCCCAATGGCCAGATGTACAGCCGACAGCTCAGCCGCAAGTAGAAGGCATGAGGGGGCTTCTGGGACAAAATTTTTCACCTCTTCCATAATCCCATTAAATCCATCCATATTATCCCTGACAGAATCAGAAAAAAAGGGGGGTCGCACTCGCTCACAAAACGTCCTCCATAATCCCATTAAATCCATCCATATTATCCCCGACAGAATCATGAAAAAGTGGAGGGGTCGCACTTGCTCCGAAAACTTCGAAGATAATCGTATTAAATCCATCCATATTATCCCTGACAGAATCAGAGCATAACAGATGTCCACTAACACCTGTTATGCTCATTGACACCGACATCCACCCATAGCATCTTCGAAACAATCAGAAAATAATCTGCATTCTTCTCCCCACATTCAATCCGCAACGTGCTACCACATCCCTAAGACTTTAAATCATCAGCGCAGGGTCCTCACCCTTTAAAAAAAATTAAATTTTCTCTAAAAATGTTTCCAGTTGTCTCTCCAGGTTCTTATTACAAAACGCACGAGCCTAATTACAAATCCAAGTACCGATGCAAACTTGAATGCAGCGAGTACATGAGAAAATATTGGCCCAGCGTTGATATCAATGTCCCTAATATTAATCAAGCTCTCCAAAGACATTGGTTTCATAAGTACGGAGTAACCTACGTAAAAGATTACGACAGCTACTATAACTTTGCAGAAATCATTAGGCAATTGTAATTTTTTCTTACATTCTCTCAATGATTAACGTCAATACAAACTCTTCACCGTTGAAATCAACACCCATCCCATCTTCAGTCTCAAACTGTAGCACAATCTCGTGAATCTCCTTATTACTCAATACAACTCTTTTCACTGGATTTGGTTTCTCTACCACCATCTGTCCTCCAGCAACAGAAGAAATCGAAAAGCAAACACAAAAGCTTACTAAAAAACATACTGAGTTCATTTATTCACAAGTATATTTACATAAAACAAAGGAAAGGAAAGGAGGAAAGAGCAGATCTGAAGGCTGCGTACGGCTGTTCAGTCCAAGGACTGGGGGAGTCGCCACACACCCCCAATTACCCCAGCTAATGCTGGTCCGCGACGCGCAAGCTTAGTTGCAAGGCTGGAAATGAATAAGGTAGAGAAAGAACAAGATATTGTAGATCCTCACACAATCCAAAATCGATATTCTTCGGATCCAGAATAATATTGATTTTCCTCCCAGTCATTTTGTGAACAGCACTTTCCTGTATTGTCAGGAATTCCTGTATTGTCAGGAATTGGCACGAGTTTAAAAAAATCCTGGAGATCCAGGAAAATGTTTAGAAGACTACTATGAGTAGCTTACATTGATAAAATCCTGGAAAAAATCCAGTAAAAGACTTTCCTGTATTGTCAGGAATTCCTGTATTGTCAGGAATTCCTGTATTGTCAGGAATTGGCACGAGTTTAAAAAAAAATCCTGGAGATACAGGAAAGTGTTTAGAAGACTACTATGAGTAGCTTACATTGATAAAATCCTGGAAAAAAATCCAGTAAAAGACTTTCCTGTATTGTCAGGAATTCCTGTATTGTCAGGAATTGGCACGAGTTTAAAAAAAATCCTGGAAAAAAAAATCCTGGAGATCCAGGAAAGTGTTTAGAAGATTACTATCAGTAGCTTACATTGATAAAATCCTGGAAAAAATTTGTTGATAACTAAGAAGTGAATCTTCATCAGCAACAAATGATCGGCGAAGTTCGTCAAACACCATTTCGGTTCTCATGGCGTAGTTGTTATCCTGGGTCTCCATGGCCGCTCTTGAACAAATTCGCTGGTTCTCAACTTTTTCATTGAAGAAATGATGGAGAACTTCTTGAATTCTCTCTGATGCCGGTTCGTTGGCATCTAATCCTTCAACAAGTCGACCATGGAGATTTTCTAGGTCGGTCGAGTAGAACGTAATTTTTTGTGAACTAAAAACAAAGATTTAATCAAAATAAGAGATTTTTCAATTCTTAACACAGTATAGAATTTCAGTAAGTAAAAAATGAATAAACTTACAACATAATGAAATCAGCAGCCACAACGGTGCAGTATTGCGCGACGAAGAACGTGTGCGAGCAAAATGAGCTGAATTTTCTTGCTTGCTTTAACTAGCTTCCGAGCGATCAATTCCCTCCACCCGCTTCCTTCCCTCCGGTTGTCAAAGCGGAAAGGAATGCACACGTGGAACTTGTACATTCGCAAAATCGATTAGAGGGCTACGCCCCCCCCTCAGCAATAGCAGTTACCCCACCCCCTTCTGCTTCTCAACATTTCAAATGCAGCTGTCGCGTTTGGCCAGGGTTGAGAATAATAGTTAAACCCTTCCCGACTCAAGCGCCCCTCTCTACCCCACCCCCATATCTTCATACCGTATAGACCAACAAGGCGGGCCACATTCCGAGGCCAAATCGGCGGGCCGAGGCCAACTCGGCGGGCCAACTGGCCTCGCAATTTGGCCAATAATCAATATCAATCAAGGAATCCCAAGCAGTCCATGCATGCCAATGGCGGTGAAGCGGTTGACTTTTTTTTCATTTTCTGCTCTTAGCTCTCTGAAGAATGAGAATCTCTCTTGTGCGCAACTCTTTAGGGAATAAAAAACTGTACTTACTCAAATCCACACTTGCTCATGCCCTTCCCGATTCAAGCGCCCATCTCTACCCCCAGCTCTTTCAGCAGTCTTCCCATTTGTTTGTTAGGAGCGCACAAAACAAACCCCGCTCCTGAGCCTCCGCCCTCTCTCCTCGTGCACCAGCCCTCTCTTCCCAAACACCCACCCTCAGCGCCCACCCCCAACCCCAGCTTTTTCTTACCAAAAATAACCGCCTTGACTAATTTCCTAGCAATCGACTCACGAAATCCGCTTAAAATCCCCATATTGTCGAGTCTCCTGAGCATTTCTTTGTCCCAGCGATTCTTCTCCTCAGGAAAATCTCTATACTTGATGTCATGCCACATGCAGACAGAGTCTAGCTCGTTCACAGGCTCATGCCCAGGATGTGGATTATTGTTTTTATCTAACTGTATTTCAAGTGGATTCAAAGGCCCACAATATTTGTACCCGGGAAGTGTCCAGCCTTTGTTTGGATGATGAAGCTTTTCTATCAGTCCATGTGAATCTATTTTACCACCAGAGCGCTGCATTATTTTATTTAAAATTTTCTTTTTAAATAAATGACAGATCAGAAACTTAAAAAACTCTACTACAGCGACAAAGGATTCTTTGTAGGAAAAAATGCAGTCACCAAACTCGCAGAACTAAGTAAGGAACCAAAAGCTACAGTAGAAAAATGGCTCTCTAAGCAGGCTGTCTTTCAAGTCTATTTCCCACCTGTTCAATTTACGAGACCTCACTTTAGCATCTATAAACCTAATGAAGCGCACCAAGCAGACTTATTGTTTCTCCCCAATGACTCAGGTTACAAGTATGCTCTTACAATTATTGACATTGCTTCCAGATATAAGGAAGCTCGCCCACTCAAGACGAAGAAGTCAGAAGCAGTTGCAGCCGCCCTCCAAGATATTTATAAAAACTCACCCTTAGTTACCCTGAAATCTTTATGACGGACCCGGGTAAAGAATTCATGGGTGCAGTGATATCACTTCTACGTAAGTATGACACAAAAATTCGCTATGGAAGAACTGAGCTCCACAGAGACCAGGCTTTTGTGGAAAGATTCAATCTAACTCTAGCCAAGAGGCTATTCACTAAGCAGACAGCAGAGGAGCTGAAACTAAAAGGTGGCCAATACTATACCAAGTGGACAGACCGGCTCCCCACTGTTATAGAGCAACTGAACAATGAAGTCACGCGCATGACTGGATTGAAACCGTCCCATGCAATTAAACAAGACACTGTCAAACTTAAGTCATCTCATAGAACAGACACCTCAAACTACCCTAAGCTTCCAGGAGTTGAATCACCATACATACTGACAAACTCTGAGTTTCTACGCTTTTTATATCTACCTGGAGAGCTAGAGAAAGACACCAAAAGAAGAGCTACAGATCCATACTTTAGCCTTGATGTACATAAAATAGACAGACATTTTACCTCCGACTCCGGTGACTATTACTTTTTATCTCAGGCCTTTAACCCTAAATCCCCCACGCGGTCATTCACTAGAGCTGAACTCCTAGTGATACCAGCTGACACGGAAATTAATTAAAATATTAAAATAAAAAATGACAAAGATTGAAACCAGAACCATCAATAAACTCAATAAAATCATTGAATCAAAGAAACCAGGTCTTATATCAATTAAAGGTATCAAAGTAAAAATCGATCCCACGCAGCAAATACTTCAGTGTAATGAGCAAAGACACAGCATCACAGATGAAAAGTCAGGAGGAATCCTACCATTAGCAGCTCTTATTCCAATCATTGCAGGCGCTGTGAGTGCCGCAGGTGGTGTAGCTGGAGGTGTAGCAACTGCCGTTAAAGCTGGGAATGATAGAGCCCACCAGCTAGAATTGCAAAAGATTGCAAGAGACAAAGGTATAACAATTAAGGCAGGAGAGGGCTGCCCTGAGGGCTGCCCCGATCGTGATGATTTTGAGCATGAAAATTCTGTAAGCAAGTCTGACATTGTCAAAGCCATCATGACACTGCACAATGCTGGGTTTACAATAATGCGCATGTGATGAGGTTTAAAACCCCACTTTATCCAGCTTCATAAACCTAATACTACTGATAGGATGTAGAAACAGTTCAACTTTTCTATCAGGGTGGTCACCCTCAAAATGTTTTTTTATTTTAGAGAAAAAAATGCCAAAAGCTAATCCAGCAAAAGATTTAGTCAACAAATATTTTTCAAAAGGCGTCTCATTTCAAGACAAAAGTAATTCACTAAGAGAAGCATGTAAACAAACGTTTAACACAGACCCTGGTCACCTGGGAAGCTATGAAAAACAGTTGGAAATCATCAATCAATTAGAATCCAACCAGTATGCGCCTATAAAAAATTCTGCAAAGGAACACCAAGAGAGGAGTCGCAACTTAGTTAACAAATACGAAACTCTCACTGGTGAAAAAGCAAAGTACCCACAAAATAAGCAGGAACAAGAGAAATTAGAGCAATTAATCCATTTAAAAGAGTCGGAGCTTGCCATTGAAGAGATTAATTTTGCACAGAGGAAGTTTACAGAACATTACATAGAGTACACAATCCCAATTAACGGCACCAACGGTACCACCGCAAACATCTACGACTATAAAGATAGCATCCAATCAGTTGTTGATCACACACTCAAAACACGCAAGACATTTAAACTACAGATATCATTCAAGATTGCGTTTTATATGCCTGCGAAACCCACTGAGCATCTCGAGTATTACATGACAACAAAGGCGAAGCCATTCACCCCTACTGACACACTGGATCCTTTCCTTCAAGATGTCACTAAGAAAATTGAAGCGTTTACATCCAGAGGTTCCGGATGGGTCGTGGGAGGGATTCAAAGAGCGACTGTCATGGTCATGAAATATGACCCACTTAAAGCCTCCTCTTATATAGAGCTCCCGCATAAGCTAGCCGGTAAAAAAGCTTGCATAAATGTTAAAAATAAAGACAATTGCTGTGCTCTATGGGCAGTTCTTTCTGCACTTATTAGTGTACCTCACCACCCCGAAAGAACCTCAAATTATCAAAATTATTTCAACTACTATCTTATCGAATGCGAAAAGAAGGGAATCAGGTTTGACAAAGGAGGCTTGGCGATTTCTCAGATCCCAAAACTAGAAGAGGTGTTTAATAACAAAATTAGAATCACAGTCTTTGAGTGGAGTGAAAAAACTGAGAAAGTTCAACCGGTCAGATGTAGCAAAGACGTTTTAGATCCTGAGGGGAAAAGGCGGATTGAAGTGGATCTTCTAGTGATTGGTAATTTACTAGAGGAGGCTCACTATGTTTGGATTAAAGATCTTTCAAGACTCATTCACAAGCAATTGAATAATCATCACGAGGCTGTTGCCATCTGCCGCTTGTGCCTTAAGCATTACAGTGGACCTGAACGCTTTGAAAAACTAACAGAGCATGAATTATCATGCGAGGATCACCCGACCAACTGCTCTCTTCCTTCAGCTGAAGAGAAGTATCTCCGGTTTAAGAACTATCACAAGATGGAGAAGCTCCCATTTGTTGTATATGCTGATTTCGAATGCTCAATCATGCCGGAAACACAAAAACAAACTCCAACTCAAAAACAAACTCAAACTCAAAAACATGTCCCCAATTCAGTAGCATATGCCTTTATTAATACAAAAGGACTTGTTGAGTATAATTATTTCTTTGGAGAGCAGTGTGTGGAGCAGTTTATTGCCAGAATGTTAGAGTTGCAAAAAGTTATTAGCACCCTTCAACCTGTTCCAATAATGATGACTGAGGAGGATGAAAGCAATTTCCTATCAGCAACTCATTGCCACATCTGCAGGAAACATTTAACTTGCACTAATATTAAAAACCCCACCGTTAGGGACCACTGCCACTTTACTGGGAAATTTAGAGGTGCAGCGCATAACACCTGTAATCTAAAGCTAAAATCGAACATTCATGATCTAACGATATTTTGTCACAACGCAAAGAACTATGACATGCATTTAATAATTGAAAAAATCGGCATGATTCCAGACATACACCTTGACTGCATCGCAGAGAACAAGGAGAAGTTTAAGTGTGTTGATATTAAACAGGATAATTCGGGTACAGGTGAAGGTTCGGGTACAGGTAAAATAAGACTGAAGGATTCATATCAATTTCTAGCTGCCAGTCTAGACGAACTAAGCAAGAATCTAAAAGATGAACAATGTACATATACAAAGATGTTTGCAAGTAAAATTTACAACAGTGATGAATCATTTAAACTCCTGAGAACCAAAGGCTTCTACCCCTATGCAAATATTACTGGGTATCACGTATTTGAAGAAGGTTTACCACCACAGGAGAAGTTCTTTTCAAAGCTAACAGACTCTGGAATCTCTGACAAAGACTATGAGCACGCGAAGCATGTCTATAATTACTTTAATTGTCAAAATTCTTCCAGTATCACCTGCTTTACCTCTTCACAGATGTGTTTCTGCTGGCTGATGTGTTTGAAACCTTCAGATACACCTGGTACACAGCATATGGCCTCGATCCAGCACATTATGTGTCTCTGCCTGCCACTAGCTGGGAATCTTTGCTTAAAATGAAATGGGATCAAGATCCAGATTGGTACATTGAACTTCTTACAGACATTGACATGTACAATTTTGTCGAATCGTCAAAGCGAGGGGGAATCTCAATTTGCGTTAACAGGTATGCAAAAGCAAACAATCCCTACATTGAATCTTACAATAAGGAGCAGCCCTCAAACTACATTACTTACTTGGACGCTAATAATCTCTACGGGTGGGCGATGAGTCAAGATCTTCCAGTTAGAGATTTTCGATGGCTACCCTCATCAGAATTCAAACAGGACTTTTCATTGGCTGCCATTTATGAGGTTGATGTTTACATTCCACCAGAGCTTCACGACTATTTCTCTGACTTTCCACCCTTCCCAGAGAACATCAAGTGCCCGAAAATAATCGAAACTCCCAATGATAATAATGGAACTTGGCACCTGTCAGGAACAGAAAAAGAACATACAGAGAAACTAACACAGAATCTAAACAACAAGACACGTTACAAAATCCATTACAAACTGCTTCAGTATTTTATCTCACTGGTTGCAGGGTCACCAAAGTTCACAGGGCTCTTACATTTACAGAGAAGCGTGGATGAAACCCTACATTGATAAGAATACCCAGTTTAGGACCAAAGCAACCAACGACTTTGACAAGAACCTCTTTAAGTTAGCCAACAACTCGTCTATGGCAAGACTCTTGAAATGAGCGGAAAAGAACAAACCTGAAACTTGTTACCTCATCAGAGCCTGCTGTTATTCAGGCAAATATGTCAAAGCCAACATTCAAAGAACTCCATATCTTTAATAGCTACTTGGTGTGATCATATTTTACAAAACCAAGGTGACGCTGCGCAAGCCGATCTATACAGGTGTCACTGTTCTCGACGAATCAAAACGTCTGATGTACCAGTTCTTCTATGGCATGAAGCAGCAGTACAAGGATAAAATGAAACTCTTGTACACTGACACAGACAGTTTTATTATGGATATTCAAACAGAAGACATTTATCAGGACATGCTGCAGCAAAAAGATTTGTTTGACTTGTCTGAGTATGATAAATCTTTCAGGACACAGAATGGCGATCAAGTGTTTGACGCTACTAACAAGAAAGTGATTGGGAAAATGAAGGACGAGATTGCTGGTGACATAATCA
Source organism: Macrostomum lignano (assembly GCA_002269645.1). Classification (NCBI taxonomy): domain Eukaryota; kingdom Metazoa; phylum Platyhelminthes; family Macrostomidae; genus Macrostomum; species Macrostomum lignano. Next base: position 259,278 of record NIVC01001203.1, on the reverse strand, counting down.
CTGAATTCATTGGGTTGAGAGCAAAGTCCTATTTTGTAAAATGTGAGTCGTCAGACCCAATTAAAAAATCAAAGGGAATTCCGAAACGTGTGGTTAGGAAGGAACTTAATGAAGCTGAATACAGAGACGCCTTGAATTGTAACAAAAAGACATCACATGAGTTCTCAAAGCTACAATCTAAAAACCATATTATTCACACAATTCAGCAAAAGAAGATTGGACTGTCAGGTGCAGATAACAAGAGATTCATTTTTGATGACAACATTAACAGTCTACCGTTCGGGCACTGGAGATTAGGTTTAGGAGGTTGGGTTTAGGAGGTGGAGGTTGGGTTTAGGAGGTTGAGATTGGGTTTAGATTTAAGAGAAAGTTTAATAAACCTCATTAAAAATGACATAAAAAATGACAACAAATAACTTTCTCGAAGATTTGGCTAACGAACTGGAAATCCCAAACTTTAGAGGAATATTTATGAGGGACACTCTGCCTGATTTTCCTCTAAGAAAAGAATGCGGCATCATGAACTTTGACACCACCGATAAGCCAGGATCTCATTGGGTTTGCTGGGTGATTGATCCCGATCGCAAGCACAAGTGTTATTACTTCGATAGCTATGGGACGGCAGTACCAGAAGAGCTAAGAAATTATATGAAGGGAAAAAATAATAAAAAAATTTATCGCTCAGACTTTATTCTCCAAGGTCTTAGCAGTGATATTTGCGGTGAGCTGTGCATGACTGTTTTGTATGCAATGACCAAAACACGAAAGACCTACAAGGAAATTATTCTTGGCTGTGTTTCATAGGGGTTCATTGTGCATTTTTCGTCGTCCTTCTTACCGAATTTCTTGCCGAATTTTTCGCCGAATTTCTTTCCGCATAATGTTGAAGAACTTTCTCGAGTTCATTTCTCAGCTGACTCATGTCATCAGTACCGACCATGTTCAAGTTCATTCGAATTGATTGTTCATAAAGATCCTGAATGGTTTTGAACTCATCCTCTGAAATGAACTTATCCTCGATTGCCCTTGAAATGTACCCTATGATTGAAGTGTGCACCCTTTCTCTTTTACTTGCTTCTCCTGTAGCTGCTTTAGTTTTTTTCGCCTGTTTCGCGCTAATGCTCCAGTAATTGCTGAAATAAGTCCACATGCAGCACCCACAGAGCCGAGTGGGATTGCGATTGGGGCTGTGATGGCTGGCAACGTTGAGACAGCCGCAGCAGATCCAGATAGAACAGACACAGATCCTAGAAGCATATTGCTATAGTCGAAAAATTTACAGTGGCTGTCATAGCGCTTAATTTTCTTTGTGTTGTGGAAAATATTTTTTTCAAGATCATCACGCATTTTTTGAATCTCCACCAGTCGAAACTGCTGAGAGTTACAAGTAATGACGGGGTAGAGTTTTTGTTGCTCATATTGGGGTGCATTCAGATTCGGTGCCAGGTTTTGTGTGTTCGAATTCGGTGCCATTGAGTTTGGTGCTGTCGGTATTTTAGGTTCAACGTATTGAGACTGATCGTATAGAGAATTTTGTTGGGCCATTTTTTTTCTCTAGAAAAAATAAAAAAAATTATAAAACTATCCGGTTGAAAGATCTGTTTTCTTTTTGATAATTCCATCTGCACCGCCGGTTGTCTAGGCGGCTCTCGTGACGCCGGAGGATCGCGAGTCCAGCAGGCAGCGGCTGGGCGGCTGACGTTTGAGAGCGTGCCGGATTACTCCGTCGGGGTCCAGAGCTCCTTCTACTCGATCTGTAGACATGACCGGACGAGCAGCAGATTCTGCTTCATCAATAGCAATATCACGAAGATTGAGTGTTCTCTCCAGACGATCAAGCCTCCTTATTATTTTACCCCAAGAGCTATACATTCCGTTTAGATAGCTACTGTGTGATACATCCTTTCTCTTTAATGCTTCAAGTCTTTCTTTAATTCTATCATGCAACGATGTTGACTGAGTCATGAACTCTTCTAAATTCCTCACTTTACCTGTGTTGGTTGCGACGTTTTCTTTAATTCTATCATGCAACGCTGTTGACTGAGTCATGAACTCTTCTAAATTATTCACTTTAGCTGTGTTTGTGAAAACTCCTCCTTCGAGAATACGCATCCGTCTATCAGTGGAATTTCCCAGAAGATTAACTGATGATCTCAAGCCGTTGATTAGCGAGACTATCGAAGTTATTTCTGACCTTAGTTCATTAGTTGCGTTTAACAACGGCGCATAAAGCTTATCACTTTCAAACTTCTGCCTAGCTACTTTAAGCCTGAGATCTTCCATGTTGATTTGCAACTGGTGCATGGAGCGCTCTAATTGTTTCAGTCTGTTTTTATTCAGTTTGATCTCTGGGATCTCTTCATCAGTGTTAATGTAGCGCTTATCAAGGAAGGAAGTTGTGAGAGTGCTGTTGCCTGTAGTTGACTCACCTGCAAAATTAATAGACATTTTTTAAAATAAAAAATTAAAGTAAAATTCTTTTCTCCTTATTAATCATGACAAACTGATAGGGTTGGTTCCACTTTTCATAGCATATGTTAACAAATTCCTCCTGTGATATTGTTCTGTTAGAGTTCTTAGCTGGATATGTAATGTGAGCTGGGGCAATGACCTCATTATAAAATCGTTTCAGTCGATCCTGTGGTATGGTTGGGAAAAGGAGAATCAAATTACAGTTACCTCTAATTGTTTTATTTGGCAGTTCAAACCAGTTTTGGGCAATGTAAATAACATTGCAGTTATTGTGTCTACCCCGGGTGAAATAATTTTCTATCTGTTTCTGGGGACCGGTCATGCAGTCATCGAAGACAATCAGGTGCTTTCTCCCCTTTTCTAGTTCATCAGGTTGAGGTAAGAGTTTAGTTTTAGGATCTATCTGTGGATCTCCATAAGTGAAAACTTTAATGTTTTGCCATTTTTCATTGTCTGGGATGTGCTTTGCGTATTCAGTGGCTACAACTTCCGGGTTGCTGTTGAGGTCTTTTTGATGTCTAAAACATTGAATAATATCTTCCTTGTTGAGTTTGTTCTGTAGGCCCGCTACTAGCATTTTATACTCATCTTGATACAGAGTGGGTGAATAGATATGTAGTGTGTCATAATCGAGGAATCCAGGTCTGAGGAGCATGTTAAAAACTCTGAAGGTTTTCCCTGACCCAGATGAGCCAACAACAATGCAACGGAAGTGCCCTGGAATTATCTCGTTGTGAGCAAATTTTATCTGATTGCGAGTCCAGTGGGGATGAAAGTCGTTTGTGAAGTCCATTTTTTATGTAAAATAACTTTTTCTTTTTAAACTTGTGTATTTAAGACGCGTGTGTCTTTTTTGGGATGTGTATGTGTGTGTCTTTTTTCGGGTTGTGTGTGTCTTTTTTTTCGGGTTGTGTGTGTCTTTTTTTGACTAGTCCTACATCCGACTAGTCCTACACCCTCACACCTCTTTTACCGTCAGGGTGCACCAAATTAGTCAAATTTAAAACCGCCTCCTTTCTTATATTCAGCTCTCATCTTTGCGTAGATGGCTGGATCGACACTATCTGCACTCGGTGCAAGGGGTTGAATATCTGGTATTGATTTCCGGGTTTCATTAACCGTATCTTTAATCTTTTTGGCTGCTGTGGCTACACTACCGGCCGCTTCGGCAACGTTCTTGATGTTCTCTTTGTTCTCTCCAATGACCTTAAAAATCTTGGCCCCCTGAGCGATCAAATCGGCAAAACCGTTCCCTGAGCGTTCTTTTCTTGGATAGTGGCCTGCAGGGAAAAGTCCAGATCCACGTTTAATGAGATTAAGTTCCTCTTTGTCATAGTATTTGTCAATGTCTTTTTCGAAAATAATTGGCATCTTTTTAAATAGAAATTTATTTTTTGTTGAACCGCGAAAGCAGAAGCTCTCTCGCCCTCTTATCGATGTATTTTCTCTCAAGCATTTTGTCTAGGATATGAACGAACTCTTTTCTATTCTCATCTTTCATTCCAGTCTTTGCCGCTCCTAGAAGAACAGCTAACCGCTTGTAGAATTCAGGCATGCCTTTTCCGGAAGAGCTTGGAGGTGATTCGAATGATTGGTCAGAGGAGGAACTGTCATGTGGCGCTTGTCTTTGTTGAGGTGTGAATACTCTGTCATTGATTCGCTTCATTCGTTCTGGGGAGAACTGTTCTAATTGTCGCCATTCATCTGGGCGCTGGTTTCTGTACTGGGAAACAACAATCGGTTCTGCGGCGTCAAGTTGATCAAGTACTTGTTCAACCTGGGTTTTTTGTTGCTGTGGAGGTGGTGGTTGCTGTTGTTGCTGCTGTTGTTGTGGTTGCTGCTGTTGTTGTTCTAGATATTTTATGACTTCCAACTGATCTGGCAAACCAAACCATTGTTTAAAGTATTTGTATTTTTTAAACCTGTTCAAGTCAATCCTGTTTTCATGTAAAACTTTCAAAACACCGTTGTTCTTGAGAATGTCTATGTCCCTCTCTAAAGCGAAGGTAACAAGATCTTTGTAATTTTTTAGCTGCTTTTCAGACGTTTTCTCTAGATTTTAAGTCATGTAATCAAGTAAAGTTTTAGTGTAGGGGATTCTTTTAGTTTCTGCACCTTTATTGATTGAAATATTTTCCTTTGTCACTTCAATGTTGTAATCCACCGGTTCCTTGGTAATTTCTTTTCGCCAGGCGCTAATTCCAAAAATATATTTTCCATCAACCATTACGGGGCCAAAAAAGTTATCCGTCACATTCATCTGCACTGGTTGTCCTGGTTGCTGAGCCTGTGGTTGTCCCGGTGAAGATGGGATTTTACCCAATGTGTTTTGCAACTGGCTCTCTTGAATATCATCAATTGTTTCCTTCACAGTGTCGATGTTTTTCTTCGCTTCTGTGTATCCAGGTTTGTGAAATTCGGTGGCTGCTTGGACAAATTCATTGTAAGATTGCTGCTCCTTATTTATTAGCCCGGTAACTCGTTTCTCTGCTTGTGCTAGCTTCTCCAATTCAGATATCTGCTGTGTACTTTTTCGCTTCATTTCTTATTTTATTTTATTTTTAGTTAAAAAATGAACGACCCACTGACACCAGTTTTCTACAAAATTAACAAGCCTATTTTGAGTGATGATAGCACAATCAAAGCGACACAAGTTAGAGTTCCGAGTCACGAGAACCAGAATGAAACTAATTTGGGTCCAGGTCAAACACTGACATTTACATACAATGGATGTTCGTCTTTGGTTAGTGTGCACAGTCTTAAGAGCGGCTTCCATATGACATTTCAATTCAAGACAAAGGGTGGTGCGGATGCGGCTCGTGCTAACGTTGACAAGCATGATGCGGATGTGGCTCTGATCAGTAACTTTTGGGCGTACATGTTCAAGGAGTTTAGTGTATCGAATGGGAGCACTGAGTTGGAGCGAATCGCCAACTTTGGAATTGTCTATGACGCTCATTGTTTGATCGAGAATCCTGATTTTATTCAATTGGGAAGTGGTGCGGGTTTTATCGCAGATGAAAAAGAAGGAGACATCAATGACAGTGGCTATAAAAAGAGGAAGAAGAGATACAACTATGCATTGCAAGGTGCTGATGATGCTGCTAAGAACCCACAGTATCGGTCTGTTGATGTATTTGTACCATTGAGATTCATGAGTGGATTCTGTAATACATTTAATCGACTGACTAGTAACTTTAGCTACACCTTTAAGATGACTAGAGATGATCGCAGTAGAGTGTTGTGCACTGGGGCGGACCACACAAGGATGGAGGTGAAGCTAACCGGAATCGAGCTGTATTTGGAAGTCATTGAGCCAAAGACCGCACTAAAAGCGGATTATCTCAAGGCAATAGAGAAGGACATTGATGTTGTGTAACGAGTCCGGTATATTTAATATTACTAGCGAAGAGAGAGTATTAGCAACGTATATGGTTCAGCAGATACGTCTGTCAGTCCTGGACGATTTACTATACTCGGAGCATAAGAAATCTTACTGTCTTAGTATGAATGCGTACACTGGTGATCGGCTCTGATTATAATTATTGTATCTCACGTACATGCTAGGTTGATCTACGTCCCAGGCTGCCACACGCTTACAGAAAAAGACTAGAAACTACATGTTAAAATTATGAGTCGCATTTCTTGGAAACGAAAACCAAATTAACAAAATACGTAATATTAAAACCCTAGAATAATTACGCACGTAATCTAAACAGCTAAGGATTTGAATAAAGTTAAAATACACCATGTAAATAAACTAGATTTGAATTACAGAATTTCCAAACCGTTACACTCGCCTCCCTTCCAAAACGAGCCTATTGGCAGTAAACTACATGAAACATTATTAACATGATTAGCGTTATTAACCGAACACATCGAACAGAAATTGAATGACACAAAAATGGGAACACGAACGGAGTGAACGAAATATTCAAAGTAGACGTCACCGAAAGTATACGAAAGTTGAGAAGTCATTGAGCATATTGCATGGGATTTAAAAGACCTTAAGTAACATTATGTAACTAGCACGGATTAAAATATTGCATCACTGAGACTTTATAAGCAAGGACGTAAAATAACTATTAATAATTACAACTGAAACCGAGAGCTAAGTGACAAAAGCAAATCACAGAACCGAAAATAACGTCACCACGGATCGGAATGCACGAACTTCAATTCGAACTGCGCAGCAGAGCTCACCCAGCCAACACACGGACGGGACGCCGCCCCACACACACACAACCCACCGGCGGCAACGCAACCGGCAGACTCAGGGCTAACTTGGCACTGGCACGGAAAACAAAGAACAGAAAAGGAAGAAGAGAACAAAGCGAGACAACACAACGAATGGAGGGAAAGAGAAGGAAATCAAAGACTGTTGGAATTGGAGCGGTGGCAAAACCCGGCAAGCACCTGCAAAAATCTGGTTGGCGGCCGAACCGCCCTGCCACTTCGAGTGGTGTAAATGCTACCCGAGTACTGACTCTGTCTGATAACGATGGGTCTGGTTCCCCTGTTTCACGCTGGCCAGCTGGCTCCGTCCTCTGTCCTTGGCTGGCGGTTCCAGGCAACTCACGCGTTCTATCTCCCACTATCTCTACCTCCGCACCGATTGAAGGAACCTGGCCATCCTCGACTTGTTCGAGTCGATTCGTGCTACTATTACCACCTACTTCAGGCACACGGTGTTGAGTGTGTTTTTCACTTAAAAAATCTGGCTTCTGCACAAAATCTCCAGACTCTGTTCTGGGTTGCAACATGTCCAAAACTGGCTGACCAAGGTCCTCAACCGGTTGTCCTTGGGTTCCACCTGTACACACCGAAGTCTCACCGGGCTGCAACCGTTTCTCGCTGGACTGCACCTGGTTCTCGCCGGACTGCACCTGGTTCTCACCAGGCTGCACCAGGTTCTTACTGGACTGCACCTGGTTCTCACTGGACTGCACCTGGTTCTCACTGGACTGCACCTGGTTCTCACTGGACTGCACCTGGTTCGATCCCAGCCCTGCAACTGGGAAGTAAGGTAATCCACTCTCTTCCATGTCGGAGTCCGAGCTGGAATCCGAGGCTGGCGAGTCCTCGTCACAATTTCCCACACGAGATTCCGGCAACCGTGCAGTTATTTTTAGACCGAAACGGTCAATGGTGTCTTGATAGTTCGGCTTGCGTATGCATTTTTTGATTCTGTCTACATTATAAATGTTGTGGCTCGGGTTAGGAGTTCGAATGAATGGATTTTCTCTAATAAATTCGGGCAGGAGCCGATAGTTGCGCTCGGATATTTGCTGAACTACGCGGTATGGTCCCAACCAAACTGCTGGGTCAAGGCCTCTGTGATCCGGGTTTCGAACCCAGACCAGCTCACCTACTTCAAAGTTAGGTTTAAAAACGGCTCTGTCATAGTAGCGCTTTTGTCTTCTCTGGGCCTTTCCCCGCAAAGCGCGAGCCGTAGCCGATGTTTCGACCAGGGCTTTGTGCAGGGTGTGTGCGTAAGATTCCGGATCATAGTATTCTCTTGGTGGTGGGTTGTACTGGAGGTCCAAGGGGATGTCGAGTTCTCTCCCGAAGAACAACTTTGCTGGCGTGAAGCCGGTAGACTCGGATTCGGTCGTCCGGATCGACAACCCCACAAGCTTAGCAGCCAAAGGCCACCCTATTCTACGATCAGCACACACTGCCCGAACTTTGGTTTTGATCGTTTGGATAGCTCGTTCGGCCTTGCCATTGGCCTGTGGTCTTCTCGCTGTGATTCTAACCATGTCGATTTCGAGTATTCGAGTCAACTCGGCAACCGTAGCGTTAATGAATGCAGTGCCGTTATCTGAGACAATCTGTTCCATCGTCCCATACCTTACCACCCATTCAGTGAGGATGGCTAGCGCCGTAGTTCCTGCTGAGACATCAGGCACCGGGACAATCTCGACGAAGCTGGTGAAACGATCAATCAGCACCAGAAGATACCGCATACCATTAGATTCAGGAAAAGGTCCACAATGGTCAACGTGTACCACCTGATTGGGATACCCTGCCAAGGTAGGCTGCAGGGGGGCTCTAATCTTCTTTGTACCTTTCTTAACTCTGGCGCAAGTTTCGCATTCGGCAACGATACCTCTTACGTAAGTTTCCAGATCAAAGATCAAGAAACGTGCCTTCAATGCCGCCGTGGTTTTATTGGCTCCTGAATGGTTGCACGCTCTATGGTACTTGATTACTAGTTCATCTAAATTTGCAGACGAGGGAATTATCAACTGCTTAACACTCGGTTTGCCCTTCCTCGCTGGCTTTGTGCGGTAGAGCAAGCCATTTTCAACTGACAGTTCGTTATACAGAGCCCAGAGAGTTTTAATTTCTCGACTGCAATCTTGAATATCCTGTTTGCTAAGTTTCGGTTCGGAGCCAGCTACGGATTGCTTGATTCTCAGCAGATCTACGTTTGACTCTTGTGCCAGCGTCACCCAATCCACATCTACTCTCTCATCAGCCTCACTCTGTGGTAGGCTTAATTCGCTTGCATCATCAGCGGCTTGATTCGCTAGGCTGGTTCCAATGTGGAAGGAATGACTACCGCTCGTTCTGTCACTCTTCGCACTTTGGTCATTGTTAGAATTAGTTGCAATTTTAGCCACCTGAACCTTAGGTTTTGTCACTTGAATTTGGCTATCTTCAGAGGTTTCTTTCTGGTTTGTGCCTGATGGATCAGTCTGGATCGCTTGGCTAACTGAGTGACAACTATCAAGCCGGCTCTCATTGCCGTGGTCATCATTCCTAGTGGGTTCACACATGGTTGGTTGATCTAAAAAGTGTGTACCTTCGGTTTGAGTCGAAGCCTCGTGCTTTTCTAATTTAGCACAGCCTATTTTAACGGCTCTAACGGCGCTACTTTGGCATCCGAACCTGGCCTGAAACTCTGGAATACGAGAGCAAGATGGGCAGTCGAAATGGTCCGGACGGAATTTGGGATTGCGACTGAGAATGTCGGCATTAATGTGGCTCTCCCCAGGCCTATGTTCCACGGAGAAGTCAAAGTCTGCCAAGCGTTCCAGCGGCGTCTGCTCAACGCTAAAGTTGTAAGGCTCTAGGATCACAAGCCACTGGGCTAGCATTCCCGTAGCGTGTTTTTTGGAATGAAGCCATTTAAGCGCCACGGCGTCAGTTCGGACGACGAAAGGCCTGTCTAAGAGGTAAGTGCGGAACTGCTCTAGCATGATAATCAAACCGAGCAGCTCGCGCATTGTTGCACAATAATTTCTTTGTGCATTGTTGAACTTCTTCGAAGCGAATGCTATCACATGCTCTTTACCAGCTTTGCCAACCTGGGACAGGACTCCTCCCACCCCCAGGCCAGAGCTGTCACAGTCTAGCACGAAGGGGCCGGCTTCTGGACGCATATCCGGGTACGCCAGGTTGGAGGATTGCAGAGACTGTCCTTTAACTGTTTGAAAGCTTCTTCGTGCTTTTCTTCCCAGTGAAACCTATCGGAGTTAGCGATAGCGTACAGTGGAGCTGCTATGATCGAGAATTTTGGCACGAATTTACGGTAATAGTTGGCAAAATTTAAGAATGACAAGAGTTGTTTCCCTGTCTTTGGCCTACACCAACTCTGGACGGCCTCTGTTTTGCTGGGGTCCGTCTCGATTCCATCCGCCGATACTACAAATCCTAAAAACTTTAGTTTTTCCCTGAAAAGCTCGCATTTTGCTGGCTTAATTTTTAGGTTTGCCTTTTGTAGTTGCCAAAACACCAGCGCTAGGTTTGTTATCATTTCGCTACTAGTTCGAGCTTTGATAATGACGTCGTCAAGATAGACGAGGCTAACTCTCATCAGCAAGGGTTTGAGCACACGGTGCATCAGCTTAGCAAAGTTAGATGGTGCCGTTTTGATACCGTATGGCACAACTCGCCAACGGAATGTGCCCTGGGGGCAAGAAAAAGCCGTAATGTCTCGGTCTTGCTCTCTAATTCCTACCTGCCAGTATGCACTTGTTAAATCTAGTGTTGAAAAGATGGTAGAGTCGGCAAGGCTATCAAACGTTTCATCCATTAATGGGAGCGGAAAGCTACACGGCTTTATTAGCTTGTTGACCGCTCTGTAGTCAACACACATTCTGTAAGACTGGTCCTTCTTTTTGACTAAGACAATTGGTGAGGCCCACTCGGAATCACACTCTTCTACTATGCCCTGCTCCACTAGCTGTTCTATATATTTGTCAAGGAAATCTTTTTGAGCCGGGGTGGTGCGGCGTGATGGCTGCGTGATCGGCCTACAGCTAGGGTCTTTCAGTTCGATAGCTAGTTCATGCAATTGGGTTCTCGAGATATCGTGCTCACTACGAGAGATTTGACTTAAGAAATAGTTAAGCATTTTCAGTGTAGTTCCCAACTGTTCCTCGCTGAGTTTGGACTCCGTTAGGCGAAACTGGTTTGATAGCCACTTCGCTGTACCTTCATCTGGACTAGGCAGCTGATTGAGTTTTCTAAGGAGCTGATCAGTGTTTTCGATTTTAAAGTCTTTTTCAGAAATTGAAGTTTTACTGATTGTCTCGTTTGGCCCCAACTGCTGGAAGGATCCCATTTCATCTTCTCTTCTGAGTGATACTGGTTCTTCACTGGTGTTTAAGACCCGCAGCAAGATGTGATTGGAACTGTTTACTTGGTCTACCGAGTGTGCTATTAAGAGGCTCGAGTCGTTCGCAAAAATCTTGCCACCCACGGAGCCGCAGGTGTTAGGCTGACTGTCTATCACCCTCCCAGGGATTAGAGTCTCCGACCTGGGCGGGAGTTCGACATTGCAAGCCGCCAGCACTCTCTTGACTTGGAAGATGCTACTGTCCCCTTCGATGACAGGAATAAGCTCACCTCCAGCCGTCGCTCGACCCTCTGCCACCAATAAATTAATCTGGAAATTCCGCATGAAGTCGATCCCAAAGAGAGTGTCGGAGATCGAGTGTTCTATGACTAGGAAAACGTGCGGCTTTGTCTCATTCGCTACTTGAACCTCGCAAACTAACTTGCCAAGGATTCGGCTGGAGGCACCATTGAATCCCGAAGCTGACTGCACTGTAGTTGCAGCCGTGAAGCGATTATTGATAGGATCGGCTGCTAACAGTTTGTCCCGAATTTCTGGGCTGATGATGGATGCATTTGAACCACTATCTAGACACCCAATCAGCTTAATGTCTCCCACAGTGGCCTGCAGGTAGTACCCGGAGCTGGAGGATTCTGCCCTAGACACGGTTTGGCTGCACCGGACATCCTGGTTACTACACACAACATCAACAGCACGGTCGTTTTTCTTGCCCTTGTCGGCTAGCCGGATAAACTCTACGGGCGCTCCGACAATCTGATGGGCGGGGACAAGATCCTTTAACTCGCTGCTGAGCTGCGAGAAGTGTACGAAAACAGAATCTCCCAGAGGCAGAGACTGGATGAATCCGTAGGCATTTGACCAGTAGGAAATTCTACCCAGCTCTTTTTCCACTTTAGCTGAGCCTTTCTGTATGGGCTGCCTCGGGTGGCGCCATGAAAATTTACCGTTTTCAGGTGCACCTGAGCCAGGGCACTCTGCTACCAGGTGATCAGCTGAACCGCACCTGAAGCAGTGCCGCTTGCCTGCGTGCCTGCCCGTGATAGGCGCATTGTACCTCGGTGGTTTATCAGTGGCAGTGTGCAAAGCCTGTGGTCTAAATCCCCCAGTAGGCTGGCTATTAAATTCGTGTTCGAACTTGCCCCTCTGCTTGGCTTCTGTCTCAAGTTCTTGGATCCTGTTTTTGAGTCGGCTTATCTCGTCTACTTCTAACTGCCGGATCTTGCTTGTCTCAGTCGGTTTCAGCAGCATCTGAATGTCTAGAAAACTTTTGGCTTTCTTCAGGAGGTCTTGAAGGGTTGCTTTGGGTGACTCCTGGGTCATTGTAATTAGTTTCTCAGCTAGATTTTTGTCTAGAACTCCATAACAAAAACGTGACCGAACCAAAGGATCGCTGTGTGGAGCAGAAATTTTAGCTGCGGTGGCTAGGGCTACAAGACGGTCACAGAATTCTTGAATTCCTTCGCCATCAGCTTGGTGGGCAACTGTCAGCTCAATGTAAAATTTATCGGCACTGCTAGAGTCCGTGTACCGCTCGCGGAGAGCTTCTAATGCTGCTGGAAAAGCTAGATCCTGTAGTTTGCTATTGTAGTAAAACTCTTGGACTTCTGGCGATAGTAGAGAGAAAAGAACACCGCCACAGTGCTCCCGCTGAACTCTGTTAACGCTTAAATAGGCCCGGAGTTGTGTCTCCCAGAGCTCAAATCTGATTTTAGGGTGGTAGCAAGGTGGGGCTTTCAGCTTTGCCTCAGGCACTCTCGCATAGTCAAGCTTAGCATCCAAGTTGCCCAGCGTTCTGTCAAGACTTCCTAAAATAGCACCCACGCTACTCTCAGTAGCAATTTGGTTTAACTCGGCTTCATTTTGAGCCTTCTCAGTCTCAGGCAGCTTTATGGGTTCACCCACCAGAGGTGCGCCTTGAGTTCCAGTGGCTGATTGCTCTACAGACATATTGAGAGAAAAAAGAGGTGTGCCAGTGCAAAGTGAAGACTAAGATTACAGAGAGGAAAGGAAGAAAAAAACCTACACGCGTACACACCTTTGAACAGCCAGGTAAGCTCAGCTAAACAGCCCAAAATGAAGCAACCACACTCACAACTGTGATGAAACTCTTGGAGGTTATTGGCCGTGGAGTACAATGTACAGACTGCCGTCCTGCCGTACTGCCGCTTGGACCGGATTGGCTGTGGCTTTTAGGGGTGGCTGCCGCTGGGGTGGTGGTCTCGCGGTTCAGTCGGCAGCTTATACGGGCCTCAGAACAGTTGAGTGTTGTTTACGCTGAGTTGACCGGCTGGGGTTTTGACGCGCCGTAGCTACGAACGTATTGACTGTTTTCGCTTGGCCTTGGGTCTAGATGTAGAGCTGACTCACGCGGTTTTAGACAAGTTGAAACGAAATTGTGCTGCCTCAGCCTCGCCGCAATACTGTAGTGTAGGACCTGGTTGCGGTTGCAGATGGCTATTGTGTACCCGGCCAAAATTCTCGTGTCGCAGTGCCTGATGAGGATGGGAGCCTGAATGCTGACGGACGCCTGATGATGATGACTGATATGAAGAGTTCGGTGGTGGGACCTCCAAATTGATGTAACGAGTCCGGTATATTTAATATTACTAGCGAAGAGAGAGTATTAGCAACGTATATGGTTCAGCAGATACGTCTGTCAGTCCTGGACGATTTACTATACTCGGAGCATAAGAAATCTTACTGTCTTAGTATGAATGCGTACACTGGTGATCGGCTCTGATTATAATTATTGTATCTCACGTACATGCTAGGTTGATCTACGTCCCAGGCTGCCACACGCTTGCAGAAAAAGACTAGAAACTACATGTTAAAATTATGAGTCGCATTTCTTGGAAACGAAAACCAAATTAACAAAATACGTAATATTAAAACCCTAGAATAATTACGCACGTAATCTAAACAGCTAAGGATTTGAATAAAGTTAAAATACACCATGTAAATAAACTAGATTTGAATTACAGAATTTCCAAACCGTTACAGTTGCATACACGGCCTACATGTGTCGAGATGAGCGAAACGAAACTAGAACAAACATCTGCATTAAAGAGGGATCATGCAGCAATCCAAGGTATATTATTATTAATATGAGAAACCCAAATAGCATTATACGCTACATGCATGGAGACGTGCGGTCCATTCAGCATGAAATCAGTGATAATCTTTACCCTGCACTGCCACAAAATGGAGATTTCAGTCAGAACAAGATTAGCAAATTTTACAGCGAGTTAGTCGACTTGGCTGTGAAAGAGAACAATGGAATTGCTATCACTGCTCTTCAATATGGAACTCTATATCCGATGTTTGGCGCTGATGTGTCTGCCAGACAAATGCCTACTGATAACAGCCCTGTGAATATCGTGACTAACATTGAAAGGACTGCCGCAACACCCGTGGACCTGTACATTGTCTATGCATTTGAGAGGAAGGTGAAGCTTAACATGATCAACAATTCATCCAGTAAAGTTTAAATATTTTTTTATGTGAAAAAAATGGAAGCTATAGCCGAAAGACTAAACAACATTGTTTCACACTCTAAGGAGAGCATTCCTATTACAATAACCGGGCGAATTAATGACTCAAACGGGATATTTGTTGAAAAATTAGAGCAGGCGATTCGCCTGGATCCAGGTGCTAATTACCATGTCTATCTTAACGACTTTACTGGTTGGTCAAACGTTCCCAATGTGATGGCAGCAAATAATAAGTTTTATTACAAATGGAAAGGTGCAGCAGCAGACCCTGTGGTATTCCATGTGAGCACGCAAAGTGTGGATACCTACAATAACTTTCTAGAAAATGTCTTTACTAAGAGAGGTCATTTTGAGACACCTGATGCGAGTAAGCCAGAGAAGAAACTGTTCCCTGTCAAACTAACCTATGATCTCACTGTAATGAGAGTGGTCATGCAAGTTCACAAAGATGCGGAGGTTGAGTTTAAAGATGACACTTGGTATAGGGAACTGGGATTCGAGAAGAAAGTTTATAAGGCAGAATCCGCGGCGCGGACCGCCACTCAAGCATCGGGGACTGTTAAAATGGCCCGGGAAAATGTAAGCGGTTTGTTCTTAGCACCCAATATTGCAGACATTGTAAAGGGTTTGAATATTCTAATCAGAAGTAATCTCAGTCTTGATTGGGTATTTAAGGGAAAGCGAACGAATATTTTGTACAATATCTCCAACTCTGTAGCTGGAGGACAGATGGTGGTAGAGAAACCAAATCCAGTGAAAAGAGTTGTATTGAGTAATAAGGAGATTCACGAGATTGTGCTACAGTTTGAGACTGAAGATGGGATGGGTGTTGATTTCAACGGTGAAGAGTTTGTATTGACGTTAATCATTGAGAGAATGTGAGAAATCACAATTGCCTTATAACTTCTGCAAAGTTATAGTAGCTGTCGTAATCTTTTACATAGGTTACTCCATACTTATAAAACCAGTGTCTTTGGAGAGCTAGATTAATATTAGGGGCATTGATATCAACATCGGGCCAATATTTTCTCATGTACTCGCTGCATTCAAGTTTGCATCGGTACTTGGATTTGTACAATGGATTAGGCTGAGTATAATAAGAACCTGGAGAGACAACTGGAAACATTTTTTATTGAGAATTTAGTTTTTTTTGGAGGGTAAGGACCCTGCGCTGATGATTTAAAGTCTTTGGGATCTGGTTTCACCGCTTTGGATTGAATGTGGGGAGAAGAATGCAGATTATTTTCTGATTGTTTCGAAGATGCTATGGGTGGATGTCGGTGTCAATGAACATAACAGGTGTTAGTGGACATCTGTTATGCACTGATTCTGTCAGGGATAATATGGATGGATTTAATACGATTATCTTCGAAGTTTTCGGAGCAAGTGCGACCCCTCCACTTTTTCATGATTCTGTCGGGGATAATATGGATGGATTTAATGGGATTATGGAGGACGTTTTGTGAGCGAGTGCGACCCCCCTTTTTTTCTGATTCTGTCAGGGATTGTTGTTATTTTGGAGTCGATTTGTTTAACTTTAGGATGAGCAACGGAAAAACAAACGATAGGCACGAAAGGCCTTGCACGGTCAATATATTTTGTATTAAAAATGGTGAGTGAAAATTTGGGGGGTGGGGGGGGCTAGGTAGGCTAGGAGAGAGATAAGAAGGGTAGGAAAACGGGGGGAGGCGGCAAAGCGCACAAACAGAGGGGGTGGTTTGAAAGCGGCAAATAAATCGATATTAGGCTAAACAACCACCACCGTACACACAGGTACATATGCACTGAATGAATGAGTGAATGAATGAATTCCGCGACACTCCCCCAAATGACTTGTCATTTGCGATAATGGATGAACTATAATGAATGAATGAACTCGGAAACATTTGGGCATGTTTGAAAATAGCAAAGACTAATTGAGCATTAACCACCACCCAGCAAAACCGAAACTACGAATGAATAAATGTTTTCATACGTTAATTTATACTTTTACGCTCGAAGTTTAAATTTTAAACGTTATAAATATGAGCAGGAGGCTGAGTTGAACAAATAGGAAATATCAATGAAAAAGATTTTTTGAGCACAACAGGTTATTGAGTAAACAAAACGACAGATTATGAAGAAAAAAGAAAAAAATAATGACTTGCGCTTAAACTTCACAAGCAAATAGCGCTGTCTGAGAACAAACTGCCGAGGATTGATGCAAAATTTAGTTGGGAACTTTGAATTCGAGCGGAATGAGAGCTTGAACGGGTCGCCTCAGACGTTCCCGTCGCCGGGGATCACCCGCTCCCGAAATCCTCACGACCGCAGAGCGAACAACTCCATCGCGACCTGCCTTGACCTCCTCGACAACCCCTAACTTCCAATGGAACCTGGGTTGCCGGGGCTCGCCCGAAATCAGTACCACTTCACCAACCGTCGGTGAGCGACCTTGCGAATGACGCTTAGACGACTTCTCGCGGAGAGCTTCGAGATATGATCCCTTCCACTGGTCCCAAAACCAGTTCAAGGCTGCACGGAGCATTTTGAACCGTTGAGGCAAAGGCAACATCAGTTCAGGACCCAAACTGACTTCAGGCTCCTGAGTGAGACGAGCTGTCACAATAAAATGAGACGGCGTAATGACTTCCATCGTCTCTCCTGACGCTACATACAGCAGCGGACGGCTATTGACAACCGCCTCCACTTCCATCACCAGAGTTAATAACTGATCGTACGTGAATAACTGACGACCGGCGGCTTTTTTAATGGCTATCTTGATGACTCCAATCAACCTCTCCCAGAAACCTCCCCACCACGGGGCCCGCTCAGGAATGAAGTGCCAGGTGATTCGCTTCGACGTGCAAAACTCCTGAAGCTCCTTAGACACTTCAGCACCGATCACCCTGGCAGTTGCACGGAAGGTCTTGGCGTTGTCGCTAACGATTGACGGAATGCCTCTACGCGCCACGAAGCGGCGCAGAGCATGCAGAAACTGATCGCTTCCCATGCTGGTCACCAACTCAAGGTGCACAGCACGAGTCGCTGCACATGTGAAAAGAAGAATATACGACTTAGCAGAGTTGTCACCCTCCCCCGTCCGATAATAGATCGGACCAGCATAGTCCAATCCCACAGTCTGAAAGGCTCTGATATCAGACAAACGGAACGGAGGAAGTTGTGGAACCTGAGTGACCGTGAAGGGCTGACCCTGAAGCTTCCGGCACGTCACACACGTAGAGAGAACCTGTTTCACCCGCTGCCGAGCCTTCAAAACCCAAAAGCGTTCTCGAATTTTGCACAGAGTTGCAGGCACTCCCCCGTGGAAAACAGCCAGGTGACAGTGCCGGATGATGAGCAGTTCAATATGTGTCTTCCCAGGAATCAGCACGGGGTGATTCGTATCAAAAGGCACGGCATCAGCGAGCCGCCCTTTGGAACGGATGAGTCCATCGTCGCCAAGAAAGAGTTGCAGTTGTTGAACCAGTGGCGTACGAGGACCAGCACCTTGTAAGTGCTTGAGTTCTGGCCCAAGAAAAATCTGTTGAGCAGCGCGAAGAATCGACGTTTCTGCGTCGACAACTTCTGCAGTAGTCAGAGACCTCTGCTGTTGTTGGGTGGATTTTTTTGCTGCCGCTCGCGCGTTGCTGATGAAGCGGCGCACCCAGGCAACCACGCGAGTTAGCTTCGGCCATGACGAGTAGTCGTGAATGTTCAAGATCTGAAGAAGATTGCGAGTCTGGTTTCCCTCGTCACCGATCTCTGCTGTGGCCAGACAATAATGCTGGTCAGGCTTCGCCGGACCACTTGGAGCACAATCGACTGATAGTTCTTCGGAAATTTCGATGCCTGGGTCATATGGAAGCTCGTAAGAGTGCAGGAAAGAGGGGCCGTCCAGCCACATAGGATTGCTCACAAGCTTATCGGGAAAGCAACCTCTGGACGGAATATCTGCTGGGTTGCTCTCCCCCGGGACATATCTCCAATCCACAACCGAGGAAAGTCTGCGAATTTCAGTGACACGATTGTGAACGAAGATTGGACGAATTCGAGTTTCCTGGGTGATCCACTGCAGTGTGGTCATGCTGTCGGTCCACAGCTGTTTCCGTACACCCGGAAATTGTGAGGAAACGAAGTCCATCAACCGAGCCAGAATCAGCGCTCCAAGAAGCTCCAAACGAGGAATGCTGATGACTGTGAGAGGAGCGATGCGAGACTTCGCCATGATAAGAACAGTTGAGGCACTGCGACGGACATGGTCAATCACCCGAAGGTAGACGACAGCGGCGTATGCTCGCTCACTGGCGTCGGAAAAACCATGCAGTTGAACCTCAAGGTGATCGGCTTCATCAGTGTCTGGCATCACGTAACGGCGAACGGTCAGGTGCGTCTCCTGAAGCGAGGTCAGCCAGCGAGACCACTGCGAAGCAATGTCAGTAGGAAGCTGTTCGTCCCACGTCAATTTCCGGCTGCACAGCTGCTGAAACCAAATCTTGACAATAGTCACAGCCGGTGACAGAAGGCCAAGCGGATCAAAAATTCTGCCAAGAACGGCGAGCATTGACCGCTTCGAGTGAGGTCGATCCGGGATGGAATCTAGCAGTGAGCGAAAGTTAAAGTGAAGCGTGTCTGTCTGGGCATCCCAAGGTAGGCCTAAAACCTTACAAGCCTTGCTGACGTCTGCCACCGGCAAGTGGGCTGTAAAGCCATCAGAGTTTGACTGCCACTGTCTCAAGTTCATCCCTGCTAAGCTAAAAACTTGCTTCGCTTGTTCGTAGAGCGAAATTGCGTCCTTTACAGAGTCGCAACTAGTAACTAGATTGTCTACATACAGATCCTGTTTCAGAGTGTCTACAACACCCGGAAAATCGTTCTGGTGCAGTTCGAGATGGTGCAAAATGGTTGCCCGAAGCACCCCAGGCGAGCACGTAAGCCCAAAGGGCAGACGGCAGAACCGATAATGAATAACCTCCTGAGCACCCGACTGACCCTGAGTCCAGAGAAAACGGAGCGAATCCCGATCACTCTTCTCAATGCCAATCTGCAGAAAGGCCTTTTCGATGTCAGCTAAGACTGCTATCGGCTTCATTCGGAACCTAATGAGAATTTGTGGAATTTGCGGAAAATTCGTCGGACCAACTTGAAGTAGGTCATTAATTGCAAAGTCAGCTGAATGAGTTCGAGCTGACCCATCAAACACAATGCGAAGTTTTGTGTGCTCACTTTCTGCTTTGGAGATACAGCTGTGAGGAAGATAGTGAATCAGGCTACTACTAGAGTTACTAACAGGGACTCTCTCAATGATGCCAAGAGCCTCTTGCTCTGCGATGATGGCTTCGCACTGGGCCAGCTTAGTCTGATCGCGTTCCAGTTGACGTCTGGTCGATATCAGTCGCCGAAAAGACAAATCAGAGTGGTCAGTGAGCATAATGGACTCTTTTGGCAGAGACCATGGTAGCTGGACGGAATAGCGTCCATCCCGAAGCTGAGGATTGCAATGAAACGAGGACTCCGAGTTGGGGCCCGGATCATCTAGGACCCCAATAGACTCTAATTTCCAGAGAGTCGAAATGTCTCGTGTGTGTGAAGCGTCCAGTGAGATATTCTCGCAAACTGAGCAGCATAGAGCTAAAGCGCAGGTGTCCTCATTGGGAACACTAGACTCGATCGAGTTGCCTATACTAGCACTACATGTATTGTTGATGCCAGTAGCGAGGGGGCCGCATAATAGAAACCCCAGCTTTGATGAGATGGCCACTGGGCCAGAGTCTCCACGCACTACCGTGTCACCCACGATTTGGTAATAGAAGTCTGAGCCTATTAGAATAGATATAGGCGTGTGCTGATCCCGAGGATCGTATGGATCCGCTAAATCTAGAGAGTGCAGGTGTTCGAACCCTGTCACTTTGACTGAATGTTGTGGTTGACATATTGTCTCGACGATATTTGTACGAATCTGGATCACTTCGAAAGAATCCATTTTGCGTAATGCGATGTTAGCACTACCAGACTGCAGAGCCGTGCTGTTTCCAGCAAACGACGAGACGTTAAGCCGTTCCAGTGAATTCGCCTGAATGCCCAGCAGGTCACAAATGTCCTGACGAATGTAGCTGCGATTACTGGCCGTGTCAAACAGAACACGCACCATCATTTCCCGGCGACCATCTGTGCTGAGCAAAATGGCTTTGGCAACGGGCAGAGCCACTGCCGGATTGTCAGAAATGAACATTGTGAAGGCAAAAGACTCTGTCACAGATGCTAAGCACTGATTCGGCGGCGAAGCTGGTTTCTTGGCGGACGTGGATGGCTTATCTGACTCCCTGCCTGCCTGTGAATTTTTAATGCAGATGCTGACATGGTGTCTACCTGAGCAGCCCCGACATGGTCTCGGATCTTTGCATTGAGGTGCCAAATGTCCCAGGCGCAAGCACCTAAAGCAGCGCTTCTCAGACGCAAGAAAGGCCCGTCTCTGATCAGCGGAAACGAGGTTGGTACAGGACTCAGACGAGTGTGAGCCTTTGCAGTAGGTGCAGAAGATCTTCGAAGAGGCCTGTTTGGACGCCTTCGGCTGAAGTGTCACCAGAGTCGAGACAGACGAATGCCGTGGAGAAGCTTTGCTACTGCTAGAGCCAGCAGGTGATGAGGACTTCGTCGACTCTTTCGAACTCAGGAACTGCCCTTGCCCAGCACTTTCGCGAACCGTAATTTCCTGCTTTAGCGATCGCAAGAGGCTCTCCAGTGAATTAATGTCCGATCCCTGCATTTGCGCGGCTCTCAGGAGCTCTAACCGGAAGGCTGATGGGCACTTGCTCATCAGCGATGGAACCAAAAGTGACTCGTAAGAATTGGCAGAGACACCCTGAGCGTTCAGGCTACGCATGGCAGCAGAAATGTCATCGTGAAATTGCTGCAGAGAGCGCAGGGATGCATCAGACAGGCGAAGCTCCGAGATTTTATGCATTAACTCCTTGACAACCACCTCGGGTTTGCCAAAGCGCTCTTTTAGAATATCCACCGCAGTGGAATAGTTGTCAGCAGTGATAGCCAGGCCTCTAATGCATGACTTTGCCGCCTCAGATAGAGAGGCCACGAGATAATTAAACTTGTCAATTTCAGAAAGTGAGGTGTTTGAATTGATCGAGGAATCGAATTGATCCCAAAATGATTGCCATGTTGAAACCTGCCCATCGAACGTGGGAACCTGCAGCTTAGGGAGCTTGACTTGAGGTTGCTGCGACTGAGTGGGAGGCGAACTCGCCTGAGATTTAAAATTACGAGAAAGAGCAGCTTCTAACCTTTTGATGCAAGTGAGACACTGCAGCCCATAGCGCTCACAATCATCGCGCTCCGACTCTAACTGCTCATCTGCAAGAGACTCGTCTATCGCATCGTCCAGTTGCCTCAATATACTGAGCTTCGAATTGAACACCTCGAGATACGCAGCCGCCTCAGCGACTTCGACTTCTCTCTGCAAACCCCTGTCCAACAGCACTTGCACTTTGCCGACCGCTTTAGTAACGCTAGACCGAATGCCCGCCCGTTTCCGGACAGCAGCTGCCAATTCATCTTCTGAGAGAACCATGATTGAGATGCGAACGACAACGAGAACACAGAGAAAACCGGCAGCGAGAATCCCGACTAAAGAACGTCTAAGCGACCAAACGGAGACAAAGGTGGAAAAGAGAGGACAAGAGGGCAGGAGACAAACTACGAGTAGTATGCGAATAGAAAAAAGAACATCGAAAAAACAAGCACATAGAGTCAATCTACCGCAAGCCGTGCAGAGTCAGAAGCCAGCAGCACCGGCTCGAATCTAGATGAGAGCCCCTGGTTCCAGAACGTCACGAAGTTGGCCCGTGCTATGATGTGAAATCAGGTGTGGTCGAGCGGAGACCGTGACCGCCACGGCAGAAGCCGGTTGAACCAGGAGCGAGCCACTGTCGAGTGCAGACGGCTAGAACAGCGAACTGCAGAGAATGTTGAGCTGGGCCGGAGTTGAGGTCGAGTTTGGCTAGTCGAACTGAGCTTCTAATGCTAGATTTTGAGCCAGGTTGAATTCTTCAGTAATTTACATTGGGCGCCATGTTGTTATTTTGGAGTCGATTTTTTTAACTTTAGGATGAGCAACGGAAAAACAAACGATAGGCACGAAAGGCCTTGCACGGTCAATATATTTTGTATTAAAAATGGTGAGTGAAAATTTGGGGGTGGGGGGGCTAGGTAGGCTAGGAGAGAGATAAGAAGGGTAGGAAAACGGGGGGAGGCGGCAAAGCGCACAAACAGAGGGGGTGGTTTGAAAGCGGCAAATAAATCGATATTAGGCTAAACAACCACCACCGTACACACAGGTACATATGCACTGAATGAATGAGTGAATGAATGAATTCCGCGACATTCATTCACTCATCCACTTTTTCATGATTCTGTCGGGGATAATATGGATGGATTTAATGGGATTATGGAGGACGTTTTGTGAGCGAGTGCGACCCCCCTTTTTTTCTGATTCTGTCAGGGATAATATGAATGGATTTAATGGGATTATGGAGGACGTGAAAAATTTTGTCCCAGAAGCCCCCTCATGCCTTCTACTGCCGCAGCTATTGCGCGGCGCATCTGAAGGCTGCGTACGGCTGTTCAGTCCAAGGACTTGGAGGGGGGTCGCCACACACATCTTCAATCACCCCAGCTAATGCTCGCACCCATTTTACAGCTGGGTGAACTGAAGCAACTTGCACAGTTAAGTGTCTTGCTCAAGGACAAAAATTGTTCCGAGTGGGATTGGGAATCGAACCCCCGACCTTACAGTCGTGAGTGGCCGTCGCTCTAACCACCCGGCTGCAACCCGTCTTGGATGTAAGAAATAGATTAAAAATCAGAAATAAATTTTAACTGCAATCATCTAAATTTAATATATTGTAGTAAGCCATTTATGTAAATTTAAAAAGCAAAAATTACCAACATAATTGAACTTTATTACATGCTACGTGTGAGAGTAAATGATTTTGAAAAAAAATTTAATAAATCAATGTAGTCTACCATAATTTAGTATTGAAGAATATGCATTCACACATTTCTGAAAGTCAAAAGTCATGGTGAAAGAAAAAGAAATTTAAACGCAGAACATATTTTTTACATGCAATAAGCCGAAAATTGCTAAAAATTAATCTAGAGGCTGACTAGAATGGCTTTACAGTCATTAATTAGCTTATTATCAGCGCACAAAATCTATAATCAGTTCACATGAAGTTTCAAGGGTTTATGTCCAGACCAGATGGAATTTCGATAAGGATCCATGCCCAGTCCAGGTCGAGTTTCAAAATGGTCCATGCACAGTGTATAATTGAGTTTCAGAAAGGTTCATGCCCAGTTCAGATCGAGTTTTAGAAAAGGTCCATTCCCAGTCCAGTTAGTTTGAGTTTCAATAAGGGTCCTTGCCCAGTCCAGATTGAGCTTGAAAGGGTCCATGACTATTCCAGATCGAGTTTCAAAAAAGTCCATTCCCAGTCCAGTTGGAGTTTCGAAAGGGTCCTTGCCCAGTCAAGATGAAATTTCAACGTCCATTCCCAGTCCAGATCGAGTTTCAAAAGGGTCCTTGCCCAGTCCAGATAGACTTATAATAAGGGTTCATGACTATTTCAGATCGAGTTTACAAAAGGTCCATTCCCAGTCCAGATCGAGTTTCAAAAGGGTCCATGCCCAGTCCAGATTGAGCTTTGAAAGGGTCCATGGCCAGTCTAGATCAAGTTTAAAAGGGTTCATGACTATTCCAGATCGAGTTTACAGAAGGTCTATTCCCAGTCCAGTTGGAGTTTTGAAAGGATCCTTGCCCAGTCAAGATGAAATTTCAACGTCCATTCCCAGACCAGATCGAGTTTCAAAAAGGTCCATGCCCAGTCCAGATCGATTTTTAAAAAAGGTCCATTTCCAGTCCAGTTGGAGTTTCGATAAGGGTCCATGCCCAGTCCAGATCGAGTTTCAAATGGGTCCATATGCGCAGTCCAGATTGAGTATCATAAGGGTCAATTTCCAATCCAGATCCAGTTTCAAAAGGGTCCATGCCCAGTCCAGTTGGAGTGTCAAGGGTCCCTGTCCAGTCAGTTGCCGCAGGCCCAGCGTATCCGCAGTTGGCTGGCCGCCTGCAGCCGGCAGACGCACTGGAACAGCTTCACCGCCGGGCCGAGCCGCAGGCCGAGACAGGCCAGCACGTCGCCCCTGCGCAGCAGCATCAGCGCTTCGCCGTCGATTTCTTGAGTCCGGAAAGCCGCCGCCGCCTCGGCGAATCCTCGAGCTCGGAGCCAGTCGGCAACTTCCTCGATTGTCCAGGCGGATGCGTCGACGTCGTAGATGGAAGAATCGTCGTCCAGATCGTCGTCGTAGTAGTCGGCATTGTCCAGATCTTCGGTTTCGGATTGCTCTTCAACTGATTTGCCTGTTGCTGCTTTTGCTGAGTCGATTGCTTCTGCTGTATCGGATTCTTCTTCTTCTACAGTTTTGCAGTCGTATGCTTTTGCTGGCTGAGGTCCTTCGATTTGCTCGCTAAAGATGAGTTTGCGGAGCTCTTTGAACAATTGGTGGAAGGAGCGGATCTTCTGGGTGGAGGGGCGGATCTTGTGGTAGGAGGGGCGGATCTTGTGGTAGGAGGGGCGGATCTTGTGGTAGGAGGAGCGGATCTTGTGGTAGGAGGAGCGGATCTTCTGCTGGGAGAGGTGGTTCTTCTGGTGGGAGTGGTAGATCTTCAGTGGGAGGGGCGGATCTTCAGGTTAGAGGGGCGGATCTCTGAAGGGAAAGGCGGATTCTCTAGTGGGAGGGGCGGATCCTCTAGTAGGAGGGGCGGATCTTCTGGTTAGAGGGGCGGATCTCTGAAGGGAAGGGCGGATCCTTTAGTGGGATGGGCGGATCCTCTAGTGGGAGGGGCGGATCTTCTGATGAGAGGGGCGGATCTTCTGGTGGGAGGTGCGGACCTTCTGATAGGAGGGGCGTATTTGGCGGTGCAGAGGGGCGGATACAGTAGTAAAAGAGGTGAATTATTAAGAATCTGCATCAAAATAAAGTCTATTGCTGACTCACATCAAGTCGCTGCCTTCGGTCGCATCTGCAGGCTCAGCTGTGCAGCCGATGGCACAGTCCATTGAAAGCTCATCTCTGTGAGATTCGACAACAGACTTTCTCAAGACTTCACTTTCGATAACTTCGTCCTTCAAATAGCCCCCAGGCTGCTCAGCGTGCTCAGTCTTGACCACCGCACGCGCTAGAGCAGAAGCTGACGAAACAGTCAGATCCAAAGCTTGAAACGGCTCAACCTCTTCATCTTTGACTTCAGCTTTGGAACAGCTGGAATTTGAGACGGCTGCTGCTTGAGCAGAATCCGTCGCTTGAGTCTGCTTTCGCTTCTTTTGAATCGTTCGCTCCCCAGTTGAGCAGGTGCTGGCACTTGATGATGATAGTTTGTTGCGCCACTTTGCCGCATTGCGATATGACACCGAGCCCTTGTACTCAACACGCAGCACCGCGCCCTCCTCTACTAGGCGTTCCAGAGCTCTCGCGATTGTCTCCCGAGGCAGGCCAAGCTGCCGCGACATCATCGAGCAGATCCGATCAGCGTCTGGACGAGCTTTGCGCTCTCTGAGACGGTCAATGATTGACAGCAGGCTGGATTTGAGACTGGCCGGATTGCTGTCTATGGCCGAAGGCTCCGGTGTTTGCAGAGGCGTCGGCAGTTCGGCTGCAGCAGCTGCAGCCGATGGAATTACATGAGACTGCTGTAACAGCTGCTCATGTTGCTGCATCAACTGTTGCTGCTGAGCCAGAAATACTTGGCTGAGATTGTGCTGCACATGTTGCTGAGGATGATGATGGTAAAGAGGATGCTGGGAAGCTGGTGGATAAAATGCAGCGTAGGCGTATTGCTGGCTCAAAGCAGCTGCAGCTTCTAAAAGCAGAGCGTGCTGCTGCTGCTGCTGTTGCTGTTGTAGCAGCTGGTGCTGCTGAAGAGGCAGAGGCCAGTGGCTGTTGCTCATCCCGGATGTCGACGCAGCAGCAGCCGCAGCAGCGGAGCTTTTTGAAGAAGCGACATACATGTCGGATTTCATGGCTGAACGATAAGTATTAAGAATCGCTGGAGATTTCTTGGAATCGCGTCAAATGTCTTAAGATCGTCTTTGTCCGGCGGTTGGGAAGCTGCGTCTCAGGCCTTCCTTAATACTCGTAGCCACTGCTATATAGAATATACTAATACTATATAACATAGAAAGACCGATGGGGGAAGGAGAGGGCGGGGTGGGATGGGAGGCGGTCGGGTCGCCGGGGCTGTCGAACTGTCGGCCTGTCGCTTGCGTCGCACGCACGCACAGCACAAGAAGGGTAAAGGATGGGGCAGCGGGGGGGGGGCGGCGGTTGGCCAGGGGGTTGGGGGCGGGGTGGTTGGTCGATCGCCGCCCCAAGGAGTTTCCGAGGCTTGAGAGTTGGCGGTTAGCTGGCCTGGCTGGGGGCTGACTAACACACAAAACGGTTGGCTTGGGCTCTCTCGAGAGCGCGGAGAGAGAGAGGCTAGCGGCGCGAACACACTGGCAGGGAGGCTCTGTGCTTACTTAGCGGCTGGAGGGCCCTCCCTCCCTTGGGGGTTTTGGGCGGGTGGTGAGAGAGACGAAGCGAGGAAGCGATGGATGGAAGCGGCGGTGGCAGCGGCCACCGGGCACCCCTTAGCTTCCCAGCGCGCGGCGCATGCAATCAAAAGAAGTAAAAGGAAGGAAGATTGAAAGAAGGAATAAAGAGAGGCCGCCCATGGCCAAGGAGATTTGGAACTAGAATCTGGAGTAGACAGCTCTGCAAAAAATCATTTTATTTGGCTACAAGAGTCAAGACACCTCCCATTGCGGTATATACGCTCTGGTGATGGTAATTATTCACTCCGGAGCAACGCCTTCGGAACGCAACCAATACTGTTACGTAGACACCAAGAGAGAGGATAGAAATCCCATATACTGATCTCGATGCCAGTGGCGGGCGGAACCCGACAGATGAAAAGAAGAAGCAAAAAAAGATTTGAGCATATGAATAAGTAAGCAAAGTAGCGAAGCTTACTTGACTGATAGATCAGAGCGAGTGTGATAGAGACAGAGAGAGAGAGAGAGATGCATCTAACCCCCCCCCCCAGTAGAGCTCTAACCTTTCTGCTCTAACCTTTAGTTAGAAGCCTCTGCCTTTGTCGGTCACGCAAGCGGGAGAGAGAGAGAGAGAGAGAGAGAGAGAGAGAGAGAGAGAGAGAGAGAAGATAGACAAGACCGCGAGCGAAGCCAAATAGACACATCCACACACCTGGAAGGGAAGACTTCCACACACCTGGAAGGAAGACTTCCACACACCTGGAAGGAAGACTTCCACACACCTGGAAGGAAGACTTCCACACACCTGGAAGGAAGACTTCCACACACCTGGAAGGAAGACTTCCACACACCTGGAAGGAAGACTTCCACACACCTGGAAGGAAGACTTCCACACACCTGGAAGGAAGACTTCCACACACCTGGAAGGAAGACTTCCACACACCTGGAAGGAAGACTTCCACACACCTGGAAGGAAGACTTCCACACACCTGGAAGGAAGACTTCCACACACCTGGAAGGAAGACTTCCACACAACTGGAAGGAAGACTTCCACACACCTGGAAGGAAGACTTCCACACACCTGGAAGGAAGACTTCCACACACCTGGAAGACTTCCACACACCTGGAAGGAAGACTTCCACACACCTGGAAGGAAGACTTCCACACACCTGGAAGGAAGACTTCCACACACCTGGAAGGAAGACTTCCACACACCTGGAAGGAAGACTTCCACACACCTGGAAGGAAGACTTCCACACACCTGGAAGGAAGACTTCCACACAACTGGAAGGAAGACTTCCACACACCTGGAAGGAAGACTTCCACACACCTGGAAGGAAGACTTCCACACACCTGGAAGGAAGACTTCCACACACCTGGAAGGAAGACTTCCACACACCTGGAAGGAAGACTTCCACACACCTGGAAGGAAGACTTCCACACACCTGGAAGGAAGACTTCCACACAACTGGAAGGAAGACTTCCACACACCTGGAAGGAAGACTTCCACACACCTGGAAGGAAGACTTCCACACACCTGGAAGGAAGACTTCCACACACCTGGAAGACTTCCACACACCTGGAAGGAAGACTTCCACACACCTGGAAGGAAGACTTCCACACACCTGGAAGGAAGACTTCCACACACCTGGAAGGAAGACTTCCACACAACTGGAAGGAAGACTTCCACACACCTGGAAGGAAGACTTCCACACACCTGGAAGGAAGACTTCCACACAACTGGAAGGAAGACTTCCACACACCTGGAAGGAAGACTTCCACACACCTGGAAGGAAGACTTCCACACACCTGGAAGGAAGACTTCCACACACCTGGAAGGAAGACTTCCACACACCTGGAAGGAAGACTTCCACACAACTGGAAGGAAGACTTCCACACACCTGGAAGGAAGACTTCCACACACCTGGAAGGAAGACTTCCACACACCTGGATGGAAGACTTCCACACACCTGGAAGGAAGACTTCCACACACCTGGAAGGAAGACTTCCACACACCTGGAAGGAAGACTTCCACACACCTGGAAGGAAGACTTCCACACACCTGGAAGGAAGACTTCCACACAACTGGAAGGAAGACTTCCACACACCTGGAAGGAAGACTTCCACACACCTGGAAGGAAGACTTCCACACACCTGGATGGAAGACTTCCACACACCTGGAAGGAAGACTTCCACACACCTGGAAGGAAGACTTCCACACACCTGGAAGGAAGACTTCCACACACCTGGAAGGAAGACTTCCACACACCTGGAAGGAAGACTTCCACACACCTGGAAGGAAGACTTCCACACACCTGGAAGGAAGACTTCCACACACCTGGAAGGAAGACTTCCACACACCTGGATGGAAGACTTCCACACACCTGGAAGGAAGACTTCCACACACCTGGAAGGAAGACTTCCACACACCTGGAAGGAAGACTTCCACACACCTGGAAGGAAGACTTCCACACACCTGGAAGGAAGACTTCCACACACCTGGAAGGAAGACTTCCACACACCTGGATGGAAGACTTCCATACAACTTAAAGTCCCTCTAACATAAAAAAGAAGCAAAACACGAAAACTCGGTGTAACAATTTAGAATTGTGTTGTCATCATTCCAACATTAAAATATTTAAAATAAATAAGTATTATTTATGAATAAATTTATTAGGCAAACGCGCACAGACAGACAGGAACAAGAATTAAACTAGGCAGTGTATAAGGGAGTGAAGAATAAACAAAGTGGCCACATAGTAGCAATTATAGCATTTCCAATGACTAAAGTTAAACAAATCAACACATATTTATTGTACATAACACACTTTTTTGAGTCTGTTCTGCCACTAAAATATTATTATTTTATTATTATTACAGCATTCGATACGAGTGCCAAACACATACTACTGTCACAGATTAGTAGTAAGCGGATGAGTAGGCAAGCAAAAAATTGCACTCATTCCAAACGAAAAATATTATTATGTAGTGAAAAAGAAAATCAAAACATATAACAGAATTATAACAAAATAGGAAACATTTTTTCCAGATTTGTTTGGCTTTTTTTGCATTTTGCGGCTTTCATTGCACCACAAGGTGAATTGCGAATGTCAATTAAATATTATTTGTTATAACGCCAATATTTTTTGCGAGTTGTATTTAATAACAGACAACAGTAAAACACTGAATTAAGGTTTTTTAATCTTGACTTTGACAAAATTGACTTCAATTTTAGCAGGCCAACAAAATAAACTGAATGGCAAACCAAATTTTGATGTCACCAATTTTGCTAAAGTCGAGATTGACAAAATAAATGATTAAGCAAACAAAAAAGTAAGACAAAACAAACAACAGAAAGTTATATCAAATCAATAATATTAAAATCCATTTGCATACTAGGAGGACTCCGTCGTGTGGCACTTGTGACATGAGAGCTACTGACACAGGTAGTTGAATAAGTAGCAAATTCTATTGTACTAAAAATTTGTTCAATTCTTAATTCTTAGATCCTTCGTTTAAGCTTTTGCCTCTCGCTGTTATCTGCCTTCTCGCCTGCCACACTAAAAAACTGTACGCGTAAATATTCAATGTAAGCTGGCTGCTGACTTCATGCCGAATGCTTGGGTTCCATTTACTGATGAAACGAAACTGCTGAAGGACAGACAGACAGACAGACAGACACTGACGGACAGACACAGACAAGACAGACAGACAGACAGACAGACAGACAGACACAAACAGACAGACAGATAGACAGACAGACAGATAGACAGACACTGACGGACAGACACAGACAGACAGACAGACAGACAGACACTGACGGACAGACACAGGCAGACAGACAGACAGACAGACACAAACAGACAGACAGACAGACACTGACGGACAGACACAGAAAGACAGACACAAACAGACAGACGGACAGACACAGACAGACAGACACATAGCCAGTCGGACAGAAAGACAGACAGACAGACACAGACAGACAGGCAGACAGACACAGACAGACACTGACAGACAGACAGACAGACACAGACAGACACTGACAGACAGGCAGACAGAAAGACAGACAGACAGAAAGACAGACAGACAGACAGACAGACACAGACAGACACAGACAGACAGACAGACACAGACAGACACAGACAGACAGTTTTTTGCAAAATTACAATAGATTGGGCAAGCCCTAGTCAGAGAGGCAAAATAGCAAAAATTGATTTCAGCACTATCCAACAGACACAATGAACCCAATATGTGTCTCACGCTATAAAGTTGAGTTTGTCACAAAAAATAAGAGTATAGAAGGTTCTAAGACACAGACAGAACAGAAAACAGACACAGAACAGGGTGCAGCGGCAAGGACCAAATATAATTTCTTCAAGAAACCAACCTTTTGTACAACAAAAGCTCCGCGGTAGTGAAGGGAAAAACATTTTTGGCTTAGAAAAATTGAAATATGCTAGAAAAATAAGTTAATAATAATAATAAAACACAGTAATCGATGAAGCCGGCAAAACGGAGACAGACAAATAGATAGAATTTGAAATTCAACCAGAACGCTTGGCCATAAAATGAAATATAAATATTTTTACGGATAGGTTACATGCATACAATTTGGGTATTTTTGTTAAAAATAGATTATTAGTGTCAACTACTAAACTTGAAAAAATATTCAAAATATTTCTAGGGGTTAAGTCATTGCGAAATCTCGGATGGCAATACTACGAGTACAACAGACTTCAGATCCACAACAACAGGGTTTTTTTTTGAAGGCCGATTTGTCACCTAGAAAATTTACACACTGAATAATCTGCGTAATTTCGAATTTAATATTCAAGCAACTCTATATAGCCTACTTGAGTTAGTAGAAAGTTAAGCACTTTGTGAATTGTTTGCAATGGCTCTTCAGCGATTTTCTAGTCTAAATATAGTTACGAAAAAACACAAGTGACCTTATTTAATATAGTTTTTTTGCAGTCCAGTCGGGCTTACGGCGCATTTAAGTTAAGTATAAGATATTCTATGGGTTTGAGGTCGGTATGTGATTAAATCCCGAGAGCCATACTTGTATGTCTATGGTTGAGCTTGGGGATGGGGTGTGGGGGCAAAGCCCCTTCTGGGGGTGTGGGGGCGAGGCCCCCACATTCTTACCATAAACAAAATTTCATTAGGAAATTTCTCGAGTCACGAAGGAAGAGAAGAGAGAAGCTCGCTTATTTAGATACATACAATAATCCTTGCAATATGTCCGGGAAAGTGATCGATTAAATCCCGCAAAATAAAATCTATGTCAATAACCTCCCTGAAAGTGAGCTTTAAAGTGGTTTAATCCAAGATATGCTTGCCAATGCAATATGAAGCTTCCGTCTATGGTAGCAAGGCAAATGAAGCTTGCTACCATAGACAGAAGCTCCACATCACATTGGCAAGCCTATCTTGGATTCAATTCAATGCGCGTAGGCTCAAATCTTTTTATCTTAGATTATCTAGAATGTTTATTGCACTCATACCGAACAGTGGACTCAAAGAAACGGATTGAAACTGGCTGCAGCGGAGCCGGGCTGTGGCTGTTGCTGTTGATGGCTGCCCCAAGGATTGCTGGCCGCTGGATAGCTGGTCATAGCGGACACGCCATGCTGAGCGGGGGCCTGAATTAGCGGGGGCGGCAGGCCAAACTCATTGCTGCCACCGGGCTGAAATCCTGCAGTAGCCTGGCTGTTCTGCCGTTGCTGCAGCTCAGCCAGACTTGGCCCAGCCTGCTGCTGCTGATGGAACGGATTCGCAATGGAGGAGTTCGGCCTGCCCGGTGCCGCTGGGTTGCCAAATACGCTGCCACCGCCTCCGCCAAACGGGTTTGAGGGGCCTGAGGGACCTGCAGAGTGTAGGACAGGATAGGGGAGTTTAATGATGGAAGCAAGGTAAGAAGAGGTAGATAGGGGAGAGTTAGATAGGGAAGAGGTAGATAGGGCAGAGGTAGATAGGAGAGGTAGATAGGGCAGAGGTAGATAGGGGAGAGGTAGATAGGGCAGAGGTAGATAGGGGAGAGTTAGATAGGGAAGAGGTAGATAGGGGAGAGGTAGATAGGAGAGGTAGATAGGGCAGAGGTAGATACGGGAGAGGTAGATAGGGGAGAGGTAGATAGGGGTGAGGTAGATAGGGCAGAGGTAGATAGGGGAGAGTTAGATAGGGAAGAGGTAGATAGGGGAGAGGTAGATAGGAGAGGTAGATAGGGCAGAGGTAGATAAGGGAGAGGTAGATAAGGCAGAGGTAGATAGGGGAGAGTTAGATAGGGAAGAGGTAGATAGGGGTGATGTAGATAGGGGTGAGGTAGATAGGGGATAGGGCAGAGGTAGATAAGGGAGAGGTAGATAAGGCAGAGGTAGATAGGGGAGAGTTAGATAGGGAAGAGGTAGATAGGGGTGAGGTAGATAGGGGTGAGGTAGATAGGGCAGAGGTAGATATGTGAGAGGTTAGATAGGCAGAGGTAGATACGGGAGAGGTAGATAGGGCAGAGGTAGATAGGAGGTAGATAAGTTAGAGGTAGATAGTGAAGAGGTAGATAGGGGAGAGGTAGATAGGGGTGAGGTAGATAGGGCAGAGGTAGATAGGGGAGAGGTAGATAAGGCAGAGGTAGATAGGGGAGAGGTAGATAAGGGAGAGGTAGATAAGGCAGAGGTAGATAGGGGAGAGGTAGATAAGGGAGAGGTAGATAAGGCAGAGGTAGATAGGGCAGAGGTAGATAAGGGAGAGGTAGATAAGGCAGAGGTAGATAGGGGAGAGTTAGATAGGGAAGAGGTAGATAGGGGAGAGGTAGATAGGAGAGGTAGATAGGGCAGAGGTAGATAAGGGAGAGGTAGATAAGGCAGAGGTAGATAGGGGAGAGTTAGATAGGGAAGAGGTAGATAGGGGAGAGGTAGATAGGAGAGGTAGATAGGGCAGAGGTAGATAGGGGAGAGGTAGATAAATGTGTGAGAGGGAGAAACAAAACTAAATACAAAAAATATGAAACATGAATATTGTCCAACATGAAGTATCAAGGACAAGACTCGAACTCAGGACTCTCACTCTTACCCTTAGGCTTGGTAACCAGACTATCCAGATTCACTAAGCCGCCATGTTCGCCGAGAAAATCCATTGCCGACTTGGCTCTGGGCGGTTGCTGCGCTGCCGCCGAGGCTTGCTGCTGTTGCTGTTGCTGCTGGTCCATTGTCCAGCCGCCGCCGCCTCCAAGCAGGTCGCCTTGGGAGCCGCCGGTTCCACCGCCGAAGCCACCCCCGCCGCTGGCTGCGAAAGCGGTTGAGCCATCGGTTGCCCAAGGATCTTGGGCTGTGGGTCCTGCGGGTTGTATTATTATTAATAGGAATCATTACACAATATAAAGATTATATAATTGATTACACCTGCCCTAATTGGGCCAGATATGCAACCGACAGCTCAGCCGCAGCTATTGCGCGGCGCATCTGAAGGCTGCGTACGGCTGTTCAGTCCAAGGACTGGGGGTCGCCACACACCCTCAATTACCCCAGCTAATGCTGGCGCCCATTTTACAGCTGGGTGAACTGAAGCAATGCAGAGTTAATTGTCTCTTGCTCAAGGAAGGACACAAATTGTTACGAGTAAGTCGAGAATCGAACCCCCGACCTTTCAGTCGTGAGTCCGACGCTCCAACCACAAACAATCATAAAACAAACAATAATTTGTTCAACTTTTTGAAGACAGGTAGGCAGCTCACCTGTAGAGCCGGCAGCACCCCCAGTCTGATCTCGGCCTCCCAGCAGGTCAAATTCGTCAACTGGCGCTGCTGGCTGCTGCTGTTGGAGAGGCGCCCCAGCTGCCGCCCAGGGATCGCCAGATGCAGGGGGTGCAGCTGAGAATGCTGCGGGTGCGATTTTGGGTAGGGGAAGGAGGGACCTTGAGACACTTGATTATAAAATAATTATTCGATACCTATTATAATTATCGATTATAATCTCACTTCTTACAATTTCTAGTCTACATGGAAATCTCACTATTTTTAATTTCTAGTCTCAATGGAAATCTCACCCTTAGATTCCTAGTCTACATGGAAATCTCACTATTTTTAATTTCTAGTCTCTATGGAAATCTCACCCTTAGATTCCTAGTCTACATGGAAATCTCACTATTTTTAATTTCTAGTCTCTATGGAAATCTCACCCTTACAATTTCTAGTCTTTATGGAAATCCCACCCTTAAAATTCCAAGTCTCCATGAAAATCTCACCTTTAGAATTTCTAGTCTCCATGGAAATCTCAACCTTAAATATTCTATTCTCTATGGAAATCTCACCCTTTGATTCCTTGTCTTTATGGAAATCTCACCCTTACAATTCCTAGTTTTCATGGCAATCTCACCCTTATATTTTTTAACACATATGGAAGTCTCACTTCCTAGGGAAATCTCACAGAAGATTTTTATTTAGATTTTAAATCTCATCAATCAATTGGTCTCACCATCTTGGTTCAGGCCACCGCCGCCGCCGCCACCCCAGGGGTCAGCCAAGGACGCAGTTGGCGCTGCAGTTGCCGCACCGCCACCCCAAGGATCTCCGCTGGTATCGAATCCATTGCTAGGGACGCCACCACTGGTTGCTATGCTGGCAGCTGGCGCCACCGGTGCAGCCCAAGGATCCGAGCCGGAGGAGAAAGCCGTGTCGATTAGCTCGCTCTGTAAATATCAAAAAAATATATTTTACATGTAGAATTTACGTCCCCGGGTTCGAATCCTGAGTAGAGAAAAAATCTTATAAAATAAAGTGTAATAGTGATGATTATCTCACCGTTGCACCATGATTAGAGTCTTTGTTCTTGCGATTCTGAAAATTATGAAAACAAAAAGCTAAATATAATTCTATATATATGCATATAGTGTTAACCCCATAGATACATAAAAGCATCGCATATTAAAATCACCAAATTGTAACACAGTTAATTAAAGCTTTACTTTATAACAGGTAACACAGCTAAGGTGTCGCAAAACCGCAAGCCAGCAATCTACTATAACTGATTTAATCTGCAGAATCTGATGACGAATTCAGATTTGAAGTGTTTGTTTACATGCGCAAATTTGTAGCAGTAGAATATGACCATTGATTTAAGCACTAAGCATAAGTATGGCTTGCATTTTATTAGGAGAAATTAATATTTCTTGGGTCTTTCTTATGCACATTAATTTTGAGGCTGGTGTTTGAGGCTGGTGTTTGAGGCTGATGTTTGAGGCTGGTGTTTGAGGCTGGCTGATGTTTGAGGCTGGTGTTTGAGGCTGATGTTTGAGGCTGGTGTTTGAGGCTGATGTTTGAGGCTGGTGTTTGAGGCTGGCTGATGTTTGAGGCTGGTGTTTGAGGCTGATGTTTGAGGCTGATGTTTGAGGCTGGTGTTTGAGGCTGGTGTTTGAGGCTGGTGTTTGAGGCTGATGTTTGAGACTGGTGTTTGAGGCTGGCTGATGTTTGAGGCTGGTGTTTGAGGCTGATGTTTGAGGCTGATGTTTGAGGCTGATGTTTGAGGCTGGTGTTTGAGGCTGGTGTTTGAGGCTGGTGTTTGAGGCGCGCTGATATTTGAGGCTGATGTTTGAGGCTGGTGTTTGAGGCTGGTGTTTGAGGCGCGCTGATATTTGAGGCTGATGTTTGAGGCTGGTGTTTGAGGCTGGCTGGTCTCTACGGACTACGGAGATAGGAACTTTTCAGTTTTATTTCAGCACAAAAATTGTTGTCGATTTTGATAGGAGGCACTGAGGCAGATCCAATACTCACTTTTTGATGTGTTGTGCCTTGCTTATAGCAGCTCTATTATTATTCATAAATTTAGAAAATTAGAATTCAATATTAATCTTTTTTGTTACGTACAATTAATTGTACGTATTAATTGTGATTGTAATTGTATCTCTGTAGTGTATTTTTCGGCAAAAACCAGTCTCATAATAAACAGTTTTTTAAGAAACGTATTTTCCCCGACCTTCTACCGAAGTAGTTATTGGTATGGCCAAGTATTATTGTGCTAAATGTCTATGGCCGATACACCACTATATATAAATGCCATTACTCCTTTACTCATTACTTTTGACTATGCCAGGTTTAACAAAAACGGCCTAGCATAACCCAGTTTTCAACAGCCAGACTGCACGAGAAGCTTTGGAGCAAGGACTATAGGCCTTGATGAAGTTGATGAACAACTATTCCCATAACGAGGACGCTGCCGGTACACGCAGTACATGCCAACGGAGCCTCAGTCTTGATGAGCATGTTGTGCTAAAGTTTCCAACTCCAAGAGGCTTGAGTTGTCACCCAAGCCCTAGTCGCTGCTACGTAAAAAATTAAAGATTAAAATTAGCAATCTTTACTCCAAGACTAGAGACTTTCAGAATCAAATTTCTCTCTCAAAATTTTTTTGACCATGCTGTTAAGACTATCAAAAAAATCTTAGGGACTTTAATCGTGTTGAGCACACGCACACACACTTTGGAATGAACAGGTTTCTTTATCAGCCAGTGATAAAAATCCAGATTTCAATTCCAAATTTGTCTACAAAAATATTATACTCACTTTTCCAATAATGAACAATCATTTAACCAGTGTATTTACTTCAATCCGATTATAAGCTCTCAACTTACATCATCTTCTTCTTTTGTAAAAGCAACAGTTGAATTATCGAGCTTCTCCTGTTGCTGCTGCTTGGGTGGCATGCGAAGCGGGGAAAGAACCTGAACACAGGGACGGTGGGAGCTTTAAAGAGAGCTACAAACAAATATTGCACTTATAATCAGCTCTATAGCGGAGTTGAGAACTGCCTCGGCCCGAACTCCCAGTGTTGAAAACAGTTAGCGAGTCAAGGCCGGCCTTTAAAACTTACCTCGTCTTCCTTCTTGCTTGCCTCAAGCGCCATCTTCAATTTTATCTCCTCTTTATGACCCTCGGCTTCGCGCCGCTTCAGCTCCTGCTCGTGCTCTTCCCTAGAGATGGCCAGGGCCAGCTGCAGTTGCAGGTCTTCAGCCTCCTGCGCCGCGGCCGCGCCTCCAGTGGTTGTGGCGGCGCTGGACTCAGACCGGCGCTGCGCTTCCATGCGGGATCTGAGTGGGAAATTTCAAATCTAGCTTACAACCTTTTCATGACTATCTATGTACAACAGTCTGTCCCCTCCCCTACTACCTGTTCCAAACTTGTCCCTAACCTGGCCACCTACCTGTCCATCTGTACCCAAGCATGTCCACCTACTCGTATTTGTCTCCTACCTGTCTCTCTTGTCCATCTAACTTTTTACCTTACCTGTCTCCTAGTTGTCCCATTGTCCCAAACATGTCCACCTGTCTCTACCCAACCTGTCCAACTGTCTCTACCTAACCTGTC
Source organism: Macrostomum lignano (assembly GCA_002269645.1). Classification (NCBI taxonomy): domain Eukaryota; kingdom Metazoa; phylum Platyhelminthes; family Macrostomidae; genus Macrostomum; species Macrostomum lignano. Next base: position 220,785 of record NIVC01001203.1, on the reverse strand, counting down.
CACCTGTCTCTACCCAACCTGCCCAACTGTCTCTACCCAACCTGTCCATCTCTACCCAACCTGTCCACCTGTCTCAACCCAACCTGTCCACCTGTCTCTACCCAACCTGTCCATCTCTACCTAACCTGTCCACCTGTCTCTACCCAACCTGTCCACCTGTCTCAACCCAACCTGTCCATCTGTCTCTACCCAACCTGTCCATCTCTACCCAACCTGCCCAACTGTCTTTACCCAACCTGTCCACCTGTCTCTACCCAACCTGTCCACCTGTCTCTACCCAACCTGTCCACCTGTCTCTACCTAACCTGTCCACCTGTCTCTACCCAACCTGCCCAACTGTCTCTACCCAACCTGTCCACCTGTCTCTACCCAACCTGCCGAACTGTCTCTACCCACCCTGTCCACCTGTCTCTACCCAACCTGTCCACCTGTCTCTACCCAACCTGCCCAACTGTCTCTACCCACCCTGTCCACCTGTCTCTACCCAACCTGTCCACCTGTCTCTACCCAACCTGTCCACCTGTCTCTACCCACCCTGTCCACCTGTCTCTACCCAACTTGTCCACATGTCTTTACTCAACCTGTCCACCTGTCTCTGCCTAACCTGTCCACCCTCACCTGTCCGGCGGCCTGTCCTCAGAGCTGAAACCGCCACCGTGCCTGAGCCTCTCCTTGGCCTTGATAGCGCTCTGCCTCTCAGCTTTCAACTTCTCATCGTCTTTAAGCAAAGCTACCAGATGCTTGGCTTTCTCGCGCACATTCAATCCGTGATCTTTGGCCTCCTCTGTGTACTGGAAATCCCGCAACGATTGGATAGCAAACAGATTCTCTTTGCACTGCTGGGCCACCTTCTCACTGCCAGTTTTGATAATGTACTCCAGCAGCACCAGGGCTTTGTAAACGTGACGCCAGTTCTTATTTTTATCATTCAATCGTTTCCAAATCATCGACATAATTTCAGTGTAGGCCATCACATTGTTTGTCATGTCGGATATTTCCGACATCAAAGTACTTGATGGACCCCATGGATCGTTTGACGTGGCTTCGCGAACTTTCACCTGGGCATCCGAATAATTATGAACAATGTTCTTGAAATTGCGCTTAATGGTTGCCATCAATCAGCAGGGCATGCAGACCAATTAGTAGATAGAAATAAATAAATAGATTAATTAACTAAACGCCTGCATATGGCTGTTCAGTCCAAGGACTGGAGGGTCGCCACACACCCTCAATTACCCCAGCTAATGCTGGCACCCATTTTACAGCTGGGTGAACTGAAGCAATGCAGAGTTAAGTGTCTTGCTCAATGACACAAATTGTTTCAAGTGGGATTGGGAATCGAACCCCAGACCTTTCAGTTGTGAGTCCAACATTTTAAGCACTAGGGTACAACCCCTTATAAATGTTTAGAACTGAATTTTAATTATATTCAGCTTGGAAAGAACAATTGCCAATTTAGTAGCTGGAGTCCAAAATTTAAGATGCCAAAGTTAAAGTTAATTTGCCATGACATATTCTGAGAAAAAATTAATGGGATTGGGAAATCATACTTTTATACATGCTTAATTTCTATCTGGGAGATTCAGATTTGCTTGGGCTAAAGATTAAATTATTTCTGATACTATAATTAAAATGCCATTTCTGACAAATGTAAAAAATTTGTGTAATATTAAAGACAAAATATGTCAAATTTAGATTCATGATCAAGAGCTCTATCTTGAAGAAATTTTCAAGGACTAAATAACGTATACTGTTTATACCTTCATTTCTATGTTATTAAATAATATTGTTTTAGCATTGATAACCTACAAAACTTTTAAATATTGCCATTAGTCATTTTATTATCTTAGAGGAAAATCTAAACAAGCTCACAATGAATGATTTCTGCATACTGACCACTGATGAGTGCTTTTCTGCCATTGACACATGAGTTGGCATGTTGGAATCCCATTGTTGATTGACTATTAAGTTGCATCATAAATTTGAATGAGTGCACAGAGAGGGGTCAAGGGGGCAAAGCCTCCTTGCGGGGTGTGGGGGCAGTGCCCCTACATACTAACATAAAGAAGTTTTATCAAAATGCTGCACTTATCAAAATAATTGACTATGTAAGAGGGCCCCCCCCTCTCTCTAGTATGAATCTGACCAGAGCTGTAGCAATTGTTCGGATAAAGGTCTAGGTAGACAAATTAACTTAATTTTTAGGGCTAGCTATGCACAGAAGTAGGTGTCAGACAAAGAGGCATGGCTAAAGGTAAAAAATATTTTATGGCAGACACAGTGAGGGCTTAGGGGGAGGTGGGTCTAGGGAACAATCCATAATTGATGGCTGTGAAATGTACAATGAGCGAGATGACCTGAAAAGGTTCATTAAATTCCATGATAGTATACTCTTTAAAATAAATCATACAAATAAAGCTTATGCAGGAATGACATCTTGCACACATAAGTGTGCAGGAATAAAATCTTGCACATGTGGTCAATAGACAATGTAGAGGGAACATGAGTATTAATATAGCATATATAATATAGCTCTTATATTGTCAATATATTTATTTTCTAAATCTAAGTTTAAGACATATTTTAGAAAATTCAAGATGATACATAGCATTTTCATAGAACAAAAAAACATAGGATAAATATATATGTATAATACCTAGCCAAGCTGCCTAATCCTGCTAACTAACAATTGGGTTAAACTAAGGTAAGTCACAAAAATGCCTATTTAAACACAATGTAGATAGTACTAATTAGATGATTAAGACATTTAGCCTTAATAACATAGTTATATAAGTTATTCTTGCCATTTATCTTAGGCTGAGGTTTCTTTCATAAGAAAGATTTATCTTTGGTAAAAAATTGCATATTTAGTATAGATCAAGGCCAAAGGGGCTGTAATATACTAGGATTTGGTATAGGAAAAAGGATATGCACAAATCTCCATGTTCATTCTTAGATTCCATCTTTCTATGTTAACTTTCTTAAAGCATTTGATTGCATATTTAAAATTGCTATTATATTTTTATAGATAGTATAAATTTAACTATAAATGTGGCTTCATTATTTTAAACAATTGATATATTAGGTCCTATGTTAGAATATGGGTCTTAGCCACTTTAGCAACAAGACATTTTGATAAAATTAATTCCTTTATTGGCAATTAATATAATAACCAAGACAGTGGACATTTGGCAAAAAAACCTATGTATTAAATTAACAATTGAATAAAAATTTACTAGATAAATAGTTTATATTTATTTGAATTTTATATCAAGGAATCAAATATAAGATAAACTAGGTCTATACATATCTAGGCCTTAGACCTATTCAAACAAAAATAAAAATGTTTTTAGCTAGAATGCTACTTTCTATAATATAGTAAGCCTAGTCTAGAATAGGTCCATATACTTATACAAACTTTTTTTATATTTCTAGCTTTGTTATATTGCACAATGACTTGAATTTAAGCTATAGGCATTGAGTTGCAATAGTTTATAAGTCTATCTAGAAATCTGTTAGGCCTATCTTTAAATAGTATTAGATAACTATTGAAAGTTACTTTTTTTGAAATAACTTCTAGTTAAGTAACTTCCTATTCCAAGGAAAATAACTTGTTCCAGTACTAGTACTTTTTATAAAAAGTATGTTCTGGTACTTCTATCATTGGTCCTTTCTAATTTTAAAGAACTGCCAATTAAAAAGTGCTTAAATATATCTTTAAGAAAAAAAACAGAAAAGTATGTGTTTGTCTAAAAGTTATCCATGCTATTATTCCTCAAATAAAGATACTACATAAAATTTATTATTATTAAGCCCCTTATTGCATCTAAAATTTGAGTGAATAGGCCTAAACAAAACCTTTACAAAACAAGAATTAGTAGTATCTGAATCTGATTTATCAAGACAATACACTTGCAATTCATAGAAAAAAAAATTAGAAGCCAATTTTCAAATATTGATTTAAATTCTGACTTTTTTATGCTATACTATTTACTTGGTGAGACTACGAAGTGAGTATTATCACTATACATGCGCAACTTCCAAATTTTGGTCGGCCATGCGACTTAGTTTAACAAAAATGTGACATAGTTTTTGGCCAAAAATGCGACTTACATGTAAAAAAACCTGAAAGCAAAATTAACGCAACTTTGGGTAAACGGCAGGAGTAACTATGACTGTCTTATAAAGCCAAAATGCCTCATCAGCTACATAGTACTACTACTCGGTGTTTTTTTCGGGTTGGCATTTTTGCAACTTCCTTGGTTGGCCGCCAAATCGGTCAGCCAGATCGGCCGACTCGGCCAACTGTTGCGCATATATGATCATCACAAAGAATAGCGCCATGAGCAAAATTGCAATGGCCAACTTTAGTGATGCAAGCAATAAGCCATAGGCAACCAGCCCCAGCCAACTAGTAGTGCGGATCTGCTAGGTGGCGCAAAGGACTGTGAGGTTCAAAATCACTAGACCCTAGCTGAACCAAAATGCACACAGCAATATCTTTTACACTATTATGTGCAAATCTGCACTTGTGTATGCATTTTGATTATAACCTAACTTAATTGGCTTGCCTAGGGTGGCTATTGTTATACTTATAGTTTATTATTGTTGTTACTGTGCCATAGTTTTATAGCAGCTATACTTTTATTATAGTAATGTAATGTAAGTATAATTAATAATTATGTACTGCGGACTTATTTAGAATCAATGATAATCCTCTGGCAGCCTTGGAAATACCAGTTAGGCCTACCAATAAAATATGTTAAAGCCTAACATTAGGCCTAAAGGATGTTTGTTTTAAAAGTTGCAGTTGTTGCCTTGAAATAACTTGGCCTATAATATATACTGTGAATTAGAATAGAAAAAAAATGTTTAAAATAGTCATCCGATATAAACTAATCATTTATCCTAAAAAATGAGTTGTTTCTAGCTATGCATCTATATTACTCACAATCACATTGGTCTCAGAAGGATTGGAGATTTTAGTTAGGCCCTAATAATATAGGGCCTAGGCCTAATGAAGTAAAACGAAACTTTAAAAAGTTAGGCCCTATTTTTTATTAAAAAAATCAATATTTAATTCACTCTCAATAAAAAAGTATACGTAGATTAGGCCTACAGGTCTTTTATTTCATGTTAGATATTTGCTAAAAAGGCATGATTATTGATTGTCATTGTCACAGTCAGTCAGTGTCAGTCGAATTAGATTAGCTAGGCGGCTAGGCCCTAAAAATAATTATAGCTGTCAGTAGGAACTGTATAATTAGATAGGCCTAGGCCGATAAAACTGTCTGGTACTTTACTTTATATAAATTAATATGAATACTGGGGCGGGGGGGTTATACAGCTTCACTGATCGTCGGTCAACGCCTTTTTCGGTCAACGGCTGACACTGGCTGGATCACTCGGTGGGTCGTTCTCAAAGACTAGGTCACAACTTTTTGTTATTGCAAAAAAAGTTGTACATCGACCAATAATCGTACAAAAAGTTTCTTTCGACAATTTCTGTAAGAAGCTGAGCTACTTAAACCACAAGAAAACTTGAAATTGAGAAGAAATCAAGGCTATTTGTTATTCTTTGTTGCGGAAAATAAACGACAAAAATATTTAGGAGAAAATAAAATTTGCTTCTATTTTTATTTTAAATATGCAGTAAAATTTTTTTTTCAAAAATAAAAAAACAAGAAATTGACAAAGGAAATGTTTTTGAGCACAGCATTTTGTTACTCTGCTCTAAATCCCAGACATTTAAAATTATCGTGTGCAAAAAAGTGCGAAATTATCTAGCATGCACTCGAAAGGACTTCGATCAGTTTAACTAATAACTGAGTTAAGAAGTCTAAATAAGTCTTGAAAGGTTGAATTAAAAATCAAGTTTTCACTATGTATCTTTTCAAAGTCAAGATGCTTCGACAAATAAAGAATGTTCATTTTTACACTAAATAGAATAAATTTAACTAATAATAGAAAAAATCAGGGAACTATCCTTAAACACTAAAAAAGCACATTGTGGATTTAATATCGACTGCATGTTCCTTAATAAAGGAATTCGGATACTAGTATATATTAGATTTGTAGCATAATTTCTGAAAACTATATAACTTGCTTGATTTTACTTTAATTAAAAGTACTTATTACATTAATACTTATACCAAAGCTACATGTACTTAAAATAAAAAATTATAGTTACTTATTAGACATTTTACTCCAATTAACTTAAAATAGTTCAAAATTATTTTAATTAATTCATTTTTTGAAACTTTTTGGAAAAATAGACAAAGTTGAATTGTTTAATTACCAAAAATCTACTAGCTTAACTAAAATAGCAATTAGTCTTTAAGAAAAGATTTCACTTGTTAATTGAGAAAAATGAGGATGTGCGAAGTGTAAAAATGCTAAAGAGCATGCAGGAAACAGAGACAAACAAAAATGTAGGTAAAAGACACTGCACATGCACATAATATGATAACCAGACATAATGCGCACACTGAAACACCAGTAGCAATGACGCCCAAGCCTTTGATGATCACAAGCGAAAAGGCAAAGCCCAGCCATCAATCAAAGAAGTAGACTATAGCATGCATCTTGAGTGCATCACGCATTTTTTGCAGAGAAGCTCGAAAATTAACATTGTATTCTGTGCACAACCAACAAATGCGACAGGGTCTGCCGGGGGATTTGTGGGCACGCGGTCGCGGATACAGATCGGAGGAGTCGCTGACCATTCTGAAATTACTAGCTAGTACATGCAATTTGGTGTATTAATATATCTAGCCCGCTTTATTTCTATGCTCTCGTACGCCTCTCGTTAATGCATCCCCAGACTCTTGCAATAATCAAACTTATGATCGAACTATGCATGGCTTCCGTCCCTCGCTTTGAATCTCTCACCTCCCCATAGTTCCATCAACCTTACCTTAGTGGCTTCCTATGCAAAAATCATCCCTCCGCATCTTACACAGGCTACTTGAGGCTATAGACTGTACTACACTTTTAATTAGTTGCGCTAAGGAATCATTACATGTATTTTGCTGGCAGCGCAGCGCGCTGCTCAAAGAAGGTTAGATCTATCTAGATATTCTAGTAATTTCAGGTTTGTCCATAGACCAAAGCTCATGTGATGAGAATTCTATCAACTAGTACATTTAGTATGAATGAACTGCGTGTGCGTGTGCTGTGCATACATATGTATAATATACGAGTAGTTTATGGGCCAGATACATTTATTGTGTGGCACAATTCTTGGCATCACTCAGCAGGCATCACTCAGCAGTTTCCGTGGCAGAAGGTGTTGGAGCAAATTAATCAACACTTACTATCTAGCTCGTATTAAGACTAAAAAACTGAGGCAAGCTGGGATTAAACCAAAGAAAATTTTTTACAATACTTCTATAGTTATAGTAGAGAGGTACTCTACCGGTATTTAAATGCAGTAAGAAGTGAAACAAATTTATATATTTAATTATTAAATTAAATTAATTCAAGGTAAATAACTAATTTAACCAATTTATTAGGAGTATTTATTATCATAATAAAATGATTTTTTATACATTACACGAAATAAGCTCTACATTCATTTCTTAGCTTGGGGCCCATCTATATAAGGTCAGTTTCTTCAAAATGCTGACTGAAAACAAAAAAATCATTTCAAGATACACATTTGCTGATTATTCAGGTCAAATGTCAAGGTCCAGTTTTGCACATGTTTCTCTGTAGCTTGGTTACAAGGATTTTAATAAAAATATAATAAATATGTCCAATGAACTAACTGATACAAAGCCTGTAGCGGGTGCTACAACTAAGAACAAAAGGCAGATAATTGCAGTGGAACGATGGGGAATGCCGCTCTGGCTTCTTAGCTTTGCGCTGTGGAATTGTATTTCACCGTTAACATCTGCCATAGATAATAGAATCGTACTTGTATGATCAACGGCTGTGTAGTGTTGTAGTGTTATATCTACAACACATAGTGCTATAACTACCCCCCTCCCAAAAGGAAGATAACTAGATATGCATCGGTTCGGTACAGCAATATCATGAAAACGGCCTCATGTGCAAACAAGAACATGTTCGTAGTGTCCGTAGGGGCACAAACCACACAAAGTTTAAGCAAAGGTGACACGGCGGGGTCTCAACCTTGCTCGGATGGGCTCATCCATCCCGGTGGCCTTGGTGGGCTCATCGCGCTGGAGACTGGGCAATCGTGCTGGCTTAACGCGGTCGATTGCAACGCTTGTGGGTGTCCCGCTGATGTCGAGTGTAAAGGTGAGCGGTGAACGGTGCAGAACACGAAATGGACCTTGGTAAGGTGCCTCCAACGGCTTACGGACCCGGTCGAGCCGGAGCCAGACGTGGCTGCAGCCCTGTAGGTTGTCCGGAAGGTGCACCGGGGTGCACCGGTGTTGCGCGCGTGCGTGGCAGACGGTACGGGTAGAACAGATTGTGAAGACGATGGGATAGTTGGTTCAGGCTGGCATCCTCTGTGACTACCGGTGGTACGATCGGTTGCTCTCCCGTTACACCGGAGAATGGACAGTGGCCAGCATCGTCAGGCTGAATTCGTAGTCCGAGTAGGACAATCGGTAGCTGCTGTACCAACAGCGACCTCACGCCCGAAGCATTTAACGCAATGATTTGTCAGTTCAGTAGGACTTTGACTAGAAAAATGTGCCACATTGAGGTTAGATGAAGTGACAAAGACAGCAACAACAGAACGGGAAGGACAGCGACTACAAAGGAACCAGCCACCTGGAACGACAAATAATATACTTTGCATCAGGTGTTAAAAAGTTTTGAGAAATACAAGAAAAACGAAAATACAATTCGAACAGGTAAGCGATATTGCTGACAGAGCACAAGCAGGGGGTTAGAAGCTACGAGTAACCGCCGTGCAACAACCCAACGCCAACGTTTAAACAGGTGCGCTTGTCTCGTAGGAGAGTTCAAGACGGCATCCCAACAACAGCTTTAATTTGATTACTTCATTGGCGTCAAATCAATAATCATGGAACATAAACAGAGTCATGATGTCATCGATACATACTAGATTAACTATGAAACAATAGGTTACGGTAATATCTACATGCATGTATTGTTCTTCTACTAATTATGGTCACATGCAAGGACTACTAAATTATCTATAACAAAGTGTTCCTATAGTGGTCCTCTTATACATGCAGGGTAGCGATTCAAATACGCTCGTAAATTGAATATATCGCAGGAAATTTAATGTATTATGGTAAATTTTTCAATAGAATCGAAACCTTTTTCAATAATTGGAATGAAAAATGAGTCAATTATTTGCACAAAGTGCAATGTGCAGCTTTTTTCAACTATGACGTTTGATCAAAACGAAAACCTTAACAAAATACGAGTACAGTACAAGATCACAATCCGTCAATACACTCGTACTATATATCCTCTGTCTTAATTTTACTAAATTGTTACTTCAGGTCAGGAGATAAGAATTAAGTGTACCGTTTAAAGAATGAATAACAACATGCACAAGATTTAATTCATAGGACAATATGTATGTAGTTCAATAAGTTTAGAAGTTATAGGGTATTTTCGCTCTCTTCTGGACCACTGCGTAGACAACTTCCGCATCTGGCGAATTGTTTTATTCGGATACAGGAATTCTGCCACCTGGGCTGCCATCAGCTTCCGTGTCGCCGACAGAAGTGTCATTGGTTGCTTGGCTGTTAAGTTCGACAGCTTTTGAGTTGTCATTCGGCTGATGTTTGTTTTCAGTTTCATCTACAATTTCGGCTCCTGTATTCGGACAGTGATATTTTGCAGTTGAATCGGCAGCTTCGTCCGTACTTGGAGCTTCCGAATGCTTCTTGCAAATCTTTTTGCGTTTGTAGACTGCTACAATGATTACTATTATACATACGCCTCCGATCGTGCCGCCAGCAGCTGCGACGACTACAGTGACGGAAGCCTCGGAAAATCCAAGTGCTGAAATGACAATAAAACGGTAGCTATTATTTTTGCTACAATAGAAGATTTTTTTAATTTGAGTTCATCAGGACACTTACTGCCGTCTTCTTTGTGTCTCTCGCATCGAAAACCTAGAATATTAGTGAATACGGCTTGTAAAACTGATTGTGAATTTTGAGAGTATCTAAACACATTAAACTGCAATGCGTGTTATACTCGTACCTTAGTAATAATAATAATAATACTAATAATCGATTACGCCTGCATTGATGGGCAGATGTGCAACCGACAACTCAGCCGCAGCTATTGCGCGGCGCATCTGAAGGCTGCGTACGGCTGTTCAGTCCAAGGACTGGGGGGGGGGGTCGGCAAACAAACCCTCAATTACCCCAGCTAATAATGCTGGTACCCATTTTGCAGCTGGGAGAACTGAAGCAATGCAGAGTTAAGTGTTTTGCTCAAGGGCACAAATTCTTCCAATGGGATTGGGAATCGAACCCCCACATTCAAGTTGAGTCTGACGCTCTAACCACTAGGCTACAACCCGTAGGTATACCCTAGTGTATACCAACTTGTCTGATAAGATACACTAGCAGAATACAATTTGTGATCCAGCGCAGTGCTTTTTATGTGCCAGTGACCCGGCTCGACTCAAAATGCAGTCAGACTGATTTGGGACTAAATTGGAATCTCGGCTTGGCTCTGCTCGAGGAATTAGCGCTCTTGAGGGCCAACACCCAAAGCACAGTGAAGTGTACATGCTTAACGATAAATAAAGTTAGAGCCACTGAACACTTTCGTGTGAGTGTTGTCTGTGCGTATGACTGCGTACGTATCCACGCGCTTGTATGCCTGCTCAGGGGAATCGGTGGAATGGGCAGCAATGCCTCTGGCCGGTTGTGTGACAATGTCGCTTAAAGTGCGCCAGGGGGCACACTCCGCTCTGCCTCTTAACTTATGACAAAACTATGCAAACATTTTGTCATGTACTGTTAAGGTACAGATCTGTTAGCTCAATTCACTCAGCCCACTATACTAACTATCCATATATTCTAGTAAACGTACAAGAAGCAAATAGAAGCCTAAATTTTTTATCAAAGAGATCGGCTTGATTATACCTGCGATGCCAACAGGACAGCTGCAGTTGTAGAACGGATCGGTGTAAGTCCGAGTGCAGTTGCCGCCATTCAGGCACACAGGCAGCTCAGTGATGCCCTTGTCAGGCTGCAGGGTGGAGCAGTAGTCTTGAGCTGATTCGCAGTACGGTGCGATGTAGGGCAGCACGCAGAGGCAGGGCGGGCTGGCTGTGTAATTGTTGCAGGTGCCACCGTTGTAGCAGGTGACTGCTGAGCAGTTGGCAGCTTCGACATAGTCTAGGATGCAATAATTATGATTATATGTGCTTTTCAACATGATTAGTCAGAATATCACAAATAATCATTCTTTTCTGATGTACAAAAAATTAAAAATGCATTGAAAATTTGACTTTCTTCGTGATTCTTACCGAATGCAGTTAGGAGAGTGAAGAAAATGAATATCAACATATCCTGAGACAGTTTGCAGCGTGAAGCATGGAATTTGGCCGCAGATGTTTTTCTCTGTACGAACTTCTCTTTTTCTACTGGCTTCTTTTTAACCGTGACTCATGTGACACAATGTGCATCTGTCTGCTTTTTAATACGTTTTGTGTGTTGTTATTGCCGCCAGGTACGAGTTTACCCGTATGTACATTACTTGGAATAAATGCAACAAACTTTTATACTCTCTAACAAAACAACTTGAATTGTACAGGTTTGAATTTTTCTAACTTACGCAGGCAAACTGTTTTTGAAATTTAAGAAGTACTCTTGAATTTCTAGGCTACATCCCTGTTTCTATAGAAGATCGTAAATGATGCAGTGTAGCTCGTATGTTGTATCTTCGAGTAAATGAAAAGAGAGTAAAGTATTGGTATAACCAATCTGACAAAGTAACTCTGCGGCGAATGCATTTTAGAAGTGACAGAATTTATCAGCGCTGTAGCAGTTAGAGCGAGTGAGTCTTGTTTATATCACAGTTAGGGGTGTTATTATTGATAGACTCGTGATGCGCGAGGGAAGTTTCTAGAATGTTACTATATTTGGCATACGGGGAGAGCGTAGAAGTTTCCGGAACAAAATTAGTCTACATTAATATGGCTACTACTGTGTGTACCACGTTTTTCTGAAATCTATAACAGATTTGATGGCTTCGCCACCAAGCTGTGAGCACAGCTGACGAAACTATGGGTCCATCCGCAAGCGAGGGAGTCTTCCCTTGCCTTTCAGGGCGTCGTGGGTTGTCTGACCCGTAGGGCGGTGGCTGTGGAACTTTCTCCCCCGTATACCGGCTTGGAGCTGCCGGCTGGGGTTTCGGGTGCACCGCAGTCGACGGCATGTCGGCTTGCTGAGTTGGCAGCGCTCCCGGTTCGCTGTCCTCCACTAATGCATGGCGTAGTTGAAGCCGGTTGTAGTGCCGCCCGCCAGGTTGGACCGCCGGGAACTACCTTCACGTTTACCATGCCGTTTTGTGACGACAGCCGGCACCCAGCGGCCTTCCCTCTCCCGGCGCTATCTATAGTAGAGGGCATAGACATGATCTCCAACATCGTAACTCCGCTGGACTGTGGCGACCTCGTTCCGAGCCCTGGAGGCCTAAGTTTGTCTCACCTGGCCGCCTTGGGCGAGATGTGCTGGTGAAGGCAGAAGCCTGTCGATCTGCGTCCTGATCTAATGGCCGTTCAGGAGTTCACGACTCAGGAGTTCAGGAGTTCGCGGCGGCGTACCCAACCCCGGACAGATGCACCCCAAACACGGGGCAGCGGCAAGCACCCCGGCCCCGCTAACAGTGATCCACAGTGAGCCAATCCACACTTACACTCTGCCTGTAGTGGTGAAGCCAGGATATTCGATCAAAAACGCTTCTTAATCTGAGGAGATGTTATTTCATATGAGGGGTTGCCATTTCATTTGAGGGTTGCCATTTCATTTGAGGGTTGCCATTTCATTTGAGGGTTGCCATTTCTTTTGAGGGTTGCCATTTCTTTTGAGGGTTGCCATTTCATTTGAGGGTTGCCATTTCATTTGAGGGTTGCCATTTCATTTGAGGGTTGCCATTTCATTTGAGGGTTGCCATTTCTTTTGAGGGTTGCCATTTAATTTGAGGGTTGCCATTTCTTTTGAGGGTTGCCATTTCATTTGAGGGTTGCCATTTCATTTGAGGGTTGCCATTTCATTTGAGGGTTGCCATTTCATTTGAGGGTTGCCATTTCATTTGAGGGTTGCCATTTCATTTGAGGGTTGCCATTTCATTTGAGGGTTGCCATTTCATTTGAGGGTTGCCATTTCATTTGAGGGTTGCCATTTCATTTGAGGGTTGCCATTTCATTTGAGGGTTGCCATTTCATTTGAGGGTTGCCATTTCATTTGAGGGTTGCCATTTCATTTGAGGGTTGCCATTTCTTTTGAGGGTTGCCATTTCATTTGAGGGTTGCCATTTCATTTGAGGGTTGCCATTTCATTTGAGGGTTGCCATTTCATTTGAGGGTTGCCATTTCATTTGAGGGTCGCTATTTCATTTGAGGGTCGCTATTTCACTTTTGGAGTTGCCATTTACAGCGGAATTAATGGAAAGTAAAAGTTTTTAAAAGCACAACATCTCAGTCCAGCACTTTCAAGTTGTTTGACATCGGACTGACGGACTGTCAACTGCTTTGCGAAACTTCATACCCCAATCCGCGACCAGTCGTTTCACCAGAGTTGCGAAAACACTTCTTCACATCGATTCATTCATTGGCCCATCCTGGTGTCAAGGCTAGCTGTTGATTGATCACCCATCGCTACTTCTGGCCGGAGATCTCTCGCGATGCGCGCCGTTGGACGGAGGAATGCCTACAATGCCAAGCCAACAAGGTGACTCAGCATGTACACCGAAAATTACACCAGTTACCGACTCCCTCTCAGCGATTCGCGACGGTGCACATGGATATCGTCGGACCACAAACACCACCAGAGGCTAACGGTCAACAACAACCACATTATCTACTTACAGTCATCGACGCATACACCCGATGGTTGGAGGCCATGCCGCTGATGGACATCTCTGCCGCATCTGTAGCGCAAGGATTCCTCAGCGCCTGGGTGTCCCGCTTTGGCCCACCTCTGACGCTCATTACAGACCAGGGCGCCCAGTTCCGTGCAGAGCTCATGGCAGAGTTTACCAAGCTATTTGGCATCCATCACATAAGAACTTCAGCGTATAACCCCCGAGCCAATGGCCTGGTGGAGCGAGCGCACCGCTCTCTGAAAGCTGCTCTTCGGGCGCGAGGTCGCTGCTGGTTACAGCAGCTACCGATTGTCCTACTCGGACTACGAATTCAGCCTGACGATGCTGGCCACTGTCCATTCTCCGGTGTAACGGGAGAGCAACCGATCGTACCACCGGTAGTCACAGAGGATGCCAGCCTGAGCCAACTATCCCATCGTCTTCACAATCTGTTCTACCCGTACCGTCTGCCACGCACGCGCGCAACACCGGTGCACCCCGGTGCACCTTCCGGACAACCTACAGGGCTGCAGCCACGTCTGGCTCCGGCTCGACCGGGTCCGTAAGCCGTTGGAGGCACCTTACCAAGGTCCATTTCGTGTTCTGCACCGTTCACCGCTCACCTTTACACTCGACATCAGCGGGACACCCACAAGCGTTGCAATCGACCGCGTTAAGCCAGCACGATTGCCCAGTCTCCAGCGCGATGAGCCCACCAAGGCCACCGGGATGGATGAGCCCATCCGAGCAAGGTTGAGACCCCGCCGTGTCACCTTTGCTTAAACTTTGTGTGGTTTGTGCCCCTACGGACACTACGAACATGTTCTTGTTTGCACATGAGGCCGTTTTCATGATATTGCTGTACCGAACCGATGCATATCTAGTTATCTTCCTTTTGGGAGGGGGGTAGTTATAGCACTATGTGGCTTCTTAGCTTAGCGCTGTGGAACTGTATTTCACCGTTAACATTTGCCATAAATAATAGAATCGTACTTATATATTATCAACGGCTGTGTAGTGTTGTAGTGTTACATCTACAACACATAGTGCTATAAGCCAAATTGAATTATTTTCAAAAACAAAAAATCATTTGCTCACTATACTTTACTGGATATCTGTGTAAAATTTCAGCTGAAAATGTTCTCCATGGAGAATGCTAGTGTGGTTACAGGATATTTATTTTGCGCTTCAAAGTAGGAGTTTATTGCGATGCATGGTTGCTTTTAATTATTTTTATCAACAATAGTGCTCTATTTCACAACAATTTTTTACAAAAAGATAATAAGACATTTTTTCCTAATTATCTGTATCAAAATGTATCGTTTAAAGCGCACATTCTAGACGTCAGCCGAAAAATACATTTTGTGAGACGCTAAAGAGGCTATCACACCGGAAATGCTAGGCGTACAGTTAAGCGTCTATAAAAGCATTTATAGTGCAGTCTAATAGAGCTTTAAAAAAATTCCTAAATTAAATTTATATAAGCTTTCATTTTAAATGTAGTATAGCAAGTTTTCAACACAACAACAACTTTTTTAGCTACAGACATCTTGTAGTATCAAAAATTAACATCGGCGAAATGATTGAATTTGAATTTTTTCATCGCTTAATATCGCTTAATACCGCAAGATGATTAACACTTTTGCATGATAAAGTTCAACCCAAAAATCATATTTATTCACAGATGAAAGTGTTCCATTATTTTCAATACGGCAGTAACAGTAGGAAATGTTCGGAAAATTTTTAAAATTTTTGCTCCTCCCAGAATTTGCGAACGACCCCGGTAGTCATTTTCAATATACAACACCTGCAGCGCCAAAAAGAGTGCCTGCGGCAGCCAAAATGACTGCCTGCGACGCTAAAATGAGTGCCTGATGCGCCAAAATTATGACTGCCTGCTGCGGCGCTAAAATAAGTGCCTGCGGCGCTAAAATGAGTGCCTGATGCGCCAAAATTATGACTGCCTGCTGCGGCGCTAAAATAAGTGCCTGCGGCGCAAAAATGAGTGCCTGCGGCGCTAAAATGACTGCCTGCGTCGCTAAAATGACTGCCTGCGGCGCCAAAATGAGTGCCTGCGGCACTAAAATGAGTGCCTGCGGCACTAAAATGAGTGCCTGCGGTGCTAAAATGAGTGCCTGCGGCGCTAAAATGAGTGCCTGCGGCACTAAAATGAGTGCCTGCGGCACTAAAATGAGTGCCTGCGGTGCTAAAATGAGTGCCTGCGGTGCTAAAATGAGTGCCTGCGGCGCTAAAATGACTGCCTGCGTCGCTAAAATGACTGCCTGCTGCGGCGCTAAAATGAGTGCCTGCGGTGCTAAAATGAGTGCCTGCGGTGCTAAAATGACTGCCTGCGTCGCTAAAATGACTGCCTGCTGCGGCGCTAAAATGAGTGCCTGCGGCGCTAAAATGAGTGCCTGCGGCGCTAAAATGACTGCCTGCGTCGCTAAAATGACTGCCTGCTGCGGCGCTAAAATAAGTGCCTGCGGCGCTAAAATGAGTGCCCGCGGCTCTAAAATGACTGCCTGCGGCACTAAAATGACTGCCTGCGACGCTAAAATGAGTGCCTGATGCGCCAAAATTATGACTGCCTGCTGCGGCGCTAAAATAAGTGCCTGCGGCGCTAAAATGAGTGCCCGCGGCTCTAAAATGACTGCCTGCGGCACTAAAATGAGTGCCCGCGGCTCTAAAATGACTGCCTGCGGCACTAAAATGAGTGCCTGCGGTGCTAAAATGAGTGCCTGATGCGCCAAAATTATGACTGCCTGCTGCGGCGCTAAAATAAGTGCCTGCGGCGCTAAAATGAGTGCCCGCGGCTCTAAAATGACTGCCTGCGGCACTAAAATGAGTGCCTGCGGTGCTAAAATGAGTGCCTGCGGCGCAAAAATGAGTGCCTGCGGCGCTAAAATGACTGCCTGCGTCGCTAAAATGACTGCCTGCGGCACTAAAATGAGTGCCTGCGGTGCTAAAATGAGTGCCTGCGGCGCAAAAATGAGTGCCTGCGGCGCTAAAATGACTGCCTGCGTCGCTAAAATGACTGCCTGCGGCACTAAAATGAGTGCCTGCGGTGCTAAAATGAGTGCCTGCGGCGCAAAAATGAGTGCCTGCGGCGCTAAAATGAGTGCTGACAACATTAGTGGCGACGACGCCCCTGTTGGTCAAGTTATGAGCAGTCGACCAACATAGCAACGTAGCTCAGAATCTAATCAGTCCTCATCATCAACATGGGGCAATTTGCATGAGTATCGAAAATCGATCATTGTAAATATATATGTACATGCATGCATACTTAAATCTTGGTGCAATCTACGTACATGTATGCTGTAGTATTCCGGATCAAGGACTACTTAACGAAGTGACTTCAGTGGTCCTAATTGTTCGGAATGTGTATAAGAATGTATAAACGACTGACTGCAGTGGACCTGACCTCACAGATATTCATGCATGCATTGATGTCCTATCTCATCAGTAAATTCTCTGAGAACCACTGTAGTTTAACAAAGAAATGAAATAAAAATGCACATCATAACGTATTGCTGAACGTAATTAATTACCCATTTTATTCGATTTTTTTGTTTTAAATAATGATGGTTTAAGTAATTTTTCAGATGTCCATGCAGTTCATGAGCGCGAGTCTACACACAGCGTGTCACTCAATTAGTTTGGTATCTAGCTCCTGGTCTGACACAGGATGGAGAGCCGGGCGGTCCTGGGGTCAGACTGGTCCAGCAGACTCATGGAGTCGCACAGCAGGCCGAGGCCCATCTGAATCACTTTGTCGAGATCTTGGCTCAGCTCGGCGGCGTTGCGGGCGCCACGCTGAGCGGCCATGACGGAGGGCGTCGAGCAGAGCAGCAGAGCGAGCAACAGCAGGGAGAGCGCGGCTGTGCGGATCATGGCGGTGTAGTCAGCTTTTTAGAATTTCGAGTCCGGCTTTATAAGATTACTTGGAGATTGCTTTGGAGTCAGTTCGACTTCTTGCTCCTGGGGTCTGCGCAGCTGGCTGACTATTTGTAGGATCTTCTGACCGGAAGCAATCATGCAAAAATTGGTTTAAATTTTTTTATTTGTTTGCAATTGCCCCTCTTTACAGACAGCGTTCAGTTGCAAGTGCACGATTTTCAAGCCAGCAGTGATTTGCATTACAGTTTATTGCTAGCTTTTTTAGAGTCGTTTTTAGGCACACACGTTGAATTGCCACGTCAGATTTTACCAATTTTTTCGATCAGGTCTAAATTAGTGACATGGTCTACTAGCAGTCCGTGTTTTTTAATGTCGCAACAATGCTGACTTGCAACTTATAGAATAGATTTAGGGGTACTCTAGAAACCTTATAGTACATGTAAATTGACATGATGGCTGTGGAAATTATGTTAATGTAAGCTACGTGTAGGACAAGGATTAGCCATAATAACCATGGAGCAGACTTATTTTGACAGCTACAGTACACGTACCCACCAATTAAAGATGCCCAACAAGAGACCCAAAAGACAGGGATGCCTACTAAGAGACCGAAGCATCCACTATAAGACAGGGGCCCCAACCAAGAGACAGAGGCGCCCACCAAGAGACAGGGGCGCCCACCAAGAGACAGGGGCGCCCACCAAGAGACAGGGGCGGCAACCAAGAGACAGGGGCGCCCACCAATAGACAGAGGCGCCCACCAACAAACAGAGGCGCCCACCAAGAGATAGGGGCACCCACTAAAAGGGGGGCTCAAGAGACCTAAATTTTATCACATCGCCTAAAGCATATTCCTTGAAAACGATCATGTAAATTTAGGTCGTATAAAAAAGTCTCGTTTTTAATTTTGCCCATAAGAGCACCTTTAAGAGATTCAAACGTCCACGATCACCCATGAATTGAAGAGGATCTCCGATTGCCTGGACTCTGTGTCACAATGATGAAGTGCCAATGAAGTGTTAAGTGTTACGCAGCCTCACGGTCAGACGACCGACATCGCCTGTCGCACCTCATCAGCGCTCATCAGCCCGCGGGCGACTCCGAAGCACCTCACGCAGAGTGGCTGGGATCCAGTATAATCAAAATCACCGCGGACCTGCTTGTTGATCCCCTGCTCATATCTCCTGAAGGCTCTGTCAGTTCTTCATCAGCGCTATCTGTCAACAATTTACCTCAGTTCAGGTGCTAAAGTGATTGATTTATTCACTATTCACTCTGAGGCTCAATAAAGCTTGATTCGATCAAAGGCTTTAGGAGAGGCCGAAACCTTCATACTCTTTTGGTACATGTGATGCACTGTAGATGTGTTGTGTTTATGTCTGTGTTTATATGCATGCAAAGTAATCTCCCCCCCCCCTACTAAGTTCATCTTGACTGTGCATGGCTGCTCAGTCTACTATCTACCTCTGTATTATATACTCGATATTATAGAGAGACAAATGCTTTTTCAGCATATAGCGTACATGTTATAATCAAAAATGGGTTTAAGATTATGAGTTTCACGACCAAGCTATGAATAAATACATGTTTAATTGTAAGTAGAAAAGCTTAAGTAACAAGGGAAAAAACATAATCATGATGTGGCTAGAGATAGTGCATGCAACCATAAAAACTGTAGAAAACTGGCTTAATTATATTGCGAAACTCTTAAAGGTAAAAAAACAGCAAACATAACCACAGTAATACTAGTATAACAGGTAAACTGCGTGAATATCATAATCCATCAAAAAGGAAACTAAAACTAAAACTAATACAAGATATGACATAGCATTGATGAAACAGTAAAATCTGCCTTTAAGGAATAAAGTTTTAATAATTATTTAGTCATTAATTACACCGCAGCTATTGAGCGGCGCATCTGACGGCTGCGTACGGCTGTTCAGTCCATCGCCTGGGGGGGGGCGTTGCCACCTCCACCCTCAATTACCGGTCCCAGCTAATGCTGGCACCCATTTTACAGCTGGGTGACCTGATGCAATGCATAGTTGTTAAGTGACACAAATTGTTCCAGTGCAGGATCCTGAATCGAACCCCTAACCTTCAAGTCGTGAGTCCGTCACAGAAATTTACGTTCATATAAAAGTGGAATTCATACTATAACAAACTGCCACCCAGCCTGAAGTTTTTCACAATTTTTGCCATCTCTGTCAGGTTGGCAAAATACTCCGGTGTGTGAGTGATACCCCAGCTCGTCCCGCTCTTTCGCATGTCGTGAATGGCGTACACAGGCGGTGACGAGTCCGTAACCGCGTTGAATTTAGTCATGTCTGAGCACAGCTGCGTCAGGTTCTTCACCTTCCGAAGAAAGTACATTCTGGGGTCAATCCACCGAGCCAATTTGCTGCAACTTTTGCCTAGCTTCAAAATTCGATAGTCCTTAAAATGTTTCGACACACCGTCCAGAGAGTTGTTCTCGTACGGGTAGAAGCTGAACGAAGGCGGAACGTACACCCCTGCGAGTGGGTTGTTTGTCAGCGGGTAACGGATCTGGTACTGCTCCAAAGTGATCGTCAGACCTTCAGGTCCGGCAAAGGCGAGTATGTCTTCGCTAATCTTTCTCTTTGACAGCTGCTTGAGCACAAATCTGAAGAAAATGTGCCCTGGCGCAGACATGAGGAAGGCCGGACTGGCCGCAGGTCTTATCGGCCAGTGAGGCCCGAACAGCTGCAGCGAGTGCGTCTCCGGCTCGCGAGTGACCACCGCGTAGAAGCGACGAAACTCGTCCAGACTTCGCACCAGCTTGTAGTCCAGGTCCGCGTACACGCCGCCGAACTGTCACGATTTGAATTAGGATTTTTTCAGGGCCATTGCACGAATGCAAATATCACAGCAAGGTAGTTCGACATATGTAATTTGTTATGTTAGGTGTAGCAACGCACGACAACCAGGTGCATGCAGGTCTGTCCCACATACATTTACAGTGTATCAGTAGTGATACATGGGTAAATATTTATTGCCGTTCATCAGCCATGACGAGGAAGCAAGAAGGCATTATGACTGACTTAATTCCTGTGTGTAAGGTGTGAACATGGCGTGATTAGTTTTAGACGATCCACCTCTGATTGAAGTTTAGCAGAATTCATTAAACTATATGTACTCGAGGATATTCAAAGGAGAAAACCGATTTTTAAAATTATTTTTGCAGCGATTTTCGACATACCTTGAGCAGTAGCATGTAGCGAATCATATCGATCCGCATGATTTTCAGCTCCAGCGACCTGAACTTGTCCAGTAGTTCAGGGAAGTTCGCGGCCACGAATGGCTCCAGGTCCTGGTCGCGCCACAGCACGTAGGTCCAGTCGGGATGAATTCTCTGCCAAGATTTTAGTTGCTGAGCGAAGTAGTCGGATATGAACTCATTGCGCCAGAGAATGTGCCGAATTTTCGGTATCGGGAGAGTGCCGCTTGCGCTCATGTGATTTTCATAATGTCGCCTGCAGCTCTCGTTTGCACAGACAGTCGGTAAGAAAGTGTGCAGCGCGGACGGAACAGTGTTGGTAGTTTGTTTTTCGAGAATCACACCGTCGATACTTAAATCTTCAAACAGTGACGCCATTAGAGAAAGGCTGCCAAGCATCAGGAGGCAAGTCGCGAAAATTATTTTTCTTAGCTTGCCTCGGAATAGCATTTCAAATGATGGTAAAGCGGACTATCCTTAGTCCGCGATGCTTTTGCTCGTACGTTTGTGATTCAACGCGAAGTGAAGTGGTCGAACCAAGTATTTCAAATGACTTTCGTCTACGGCCACAAAGGAAAGGAGGCATCTTTGCTCTCGAAAAATAATTTTAGCTGAAGTCTGTGGCGGCTAGAGACAACCGCATCTTTTGTCTATGGCCACTTCTAATTTGTACGCCTCTCGTTACAGTCGAGAAGCCGCCAACTGGCTGTGAGAAATAAGCAAGCGCACTTTTCTTTTTCTAACTGGCACCGCGATCGAGAGCCACTTCAAACCACAGAATATTCTGTGCTTCAAACCAACCAACGCCTACCTCACTATTGTGTATAGATAGAATTATTGAAAATCATGAGATGCCGCCCTGTGGACATTTATATACTGTCCGTCAAAAGTTCCGGAACCCTTGCTACGATGTCTTCTAGCGGACATAATTTCAGTCCGTTTCAATTGTAACTTGATTCAAATGAAAGCTGCGGATCTCAGCTCTATGATGTGGGCAAGAAAAAGTTTATTCGAAGGAGCGCGTGTGAACAGCCCAGTGTTATGTACATAAAGGTTAGAGAAAAAAAGTGAGGAAAAGACAAACAAGCAATTGACTCTCCCATGAAAGCTGACTGCACAAGAATCCATAAGAGCCTGTTGATTTCAACACAAGTTTTGGCCATAGACCAATGTTAGCCAGGCTGAACACTGCGCGCAAACCGATTCCTTCCCATGTGTGTTTGCTCCATAGACTCAGCAACCATAGACAATTGCTTGTTTGTCTTTTCCTCACTTTTTTTCTCTAACCTTTATGTACATAACACTGGGCTGTTCACACGCGCTCCTTCGAATAAACTTTTTCTTGACCACATCATGGAGCTGAGATCCGCAGCTTTCATTTGAATCAAGTTACAATTGAAACGGACTGAAATTATGTCCGCTAGAAGACATCGTAGCAAGGGTTCCGGAACTTTTGACGGACAGTATAGTTGCATATGTGGCTACATAGTACGCGTGTAGGTACATTTAATTACGACTTTTTTGCACAACCTGCCCTGAGTCCAGATAAATCAAAGTCATCCCCACAAAGAAATAAAGGTTATCTTTGTAGCGACATGCGACTTATGATTTTTGATAGAGGCGTTGGGAAGCAGTGAGAGCAGAAATATGTGCGAAAACTGCTAAAATCATTGCGACCAATGGCTTCCCGTGCTAGTTCCGACCGCTAAGCTGCCTTCGGCGCAGCTCTGCCGCGCAGGAGCTGATGGCGAGCACCTCGCTCTGAAAAACACTGGAATTGAGCCCAGTGTGCTGGGAGTAGCTCCACACCACATCTCCCTTGAAAAAGACGCAAGCTCTGAAAACCTGAAAGACCATGCCTCATAGAGCCGTCAGTGTAACAGTGGACTTCAGAATCGCTCCAGCTGTCACTCGCCTCGTGTCGAGGCTGAATAGTGACCTTATACTTTTGGCTCAGGAGAAGGATGGCTGGGATCGAGTCCGTGAGGATGTCGAGCCCGCCACACTCCTCGAGAGTCTTGAGGCAGAGGTCAGAGTGCGGGATAAGTGACCGCTTCTTAAAGGCCCGCACTTTCTTGAAGGCCACCCCAGCATCCAGAAGACGCCGGGTGCTCTTCGCCGCCTCTCCTTTGATATAAATATCCAGAGGAGGGGCACAGAGGAAGGCATTCATGCCTTCAAAAGGAGAAGAGGGTGGAGCGCCCATAGTCATGCGGCAGGCCCTGCCCTGGATTTTTTAGAGAGCGTCGAGGTTGCTCTTGACGCTCAGACCGCTGGCCCACACGATGCCCACTGATCGAGGGGCGGATAATGACAGTGTAAATCCACCACAGCTTCCTGGGGGTGAGTCCCCAGGTGATGCCCACGGCGCCCCTGATCTGAGCCAGGACAGCCAGGGCTTTTTTAGTTTTTGTTTGAATGTGCGGAGTCCAGTTAAGCCTGTGGTCTAGAGTGAGGCCCAGGCAGCGGACCTGCTTCTCCATGGAAATATCCTTTCCATAGAGGGTGAGGGGCTTAATGGTCCAGAGCAGTATGTTGGTAAACATGGCCGCTGTGGTTTTCGACTCTGAGAGTCTAAGGCCACATTGGTTTGCCCAACGCTCCGTTAGTCCCAGAAAGACCTGCAGAAGATCTCTGACATGGTATCAACCGAGGGGCCCGCGCATATCACGTTCACATCATCGGCATAGCCCACCTTGAGAATGGGGTCATGGAGATCACTGCAAAGCAACTCATCCATGACCATGTTCCAGAGAACGGGGGTGAGAACCCCGCCCTGGGGGCCCCCTTTCTGGACAGGCGCCGTAAGAGAGCTGCCGTTCAGGTGGGCCACAACAGTGCGGTTCCGGATCATGAACATGATCCACCGGACAAGGTGAGGGTGCGTGGCCCTGGATTCCAGGGCTCTGCAAAAGGCCTCGAAGGTGACGTTGTCGAAGGCCCCTCAATGTCGAGGAAAAGCGAGAGAGCAAAGCCGCTGCCAAGAACGGCCCTCTCCAGGAAGTCAACAATGACATGAAGGGCACTCTCGGTAGACCTGCCCGCGCGGAAGGCGTGCTGGTTCTGCGAGAGTAGGAAGCACTTCAGCTCGACCGAAAGTAGGCGCCAAAGCACCAGTCTTTCGAGAAGCTTAAGGCAGAAAGAGGTGAGGCTGATAGGCCTGAAGGCCTTCACCGATTGGTAGTCGCTCTTTCCAGGCTTGGGGATGAAGACCACCCGGGCCTCTCTCCACGCAACTGGTACATAGCCCAGCTCCACCCAAGCTCGGAGGAGACGACAGAGGAGGTCCAGAAAGCGGTGGTTTTCACCGCCTCGTGCAAGAACGCTGGGTAGATGCCGTCGGGCCCAGGCGCCTTGAACGGGTTAAAGGACCTTGCTGCTCTAATAATGCGGTCTTTGGTGATCATTGACTTCGCTAGGCCTTGCCCTCCCACGGAGTGGTCAGGCGGGCCCTTCTGAGTAGGAGATTTAGGGAGAAACTATTGAGCATGAGCTCTAGAGTTGCTTCAGAGCTCTCTGTGACCAGGTCTCTTCACCACAGAGAGTTTAGAAAAACGGTCGTTCGTGAGTGCCTTTACCTCGCGGGCTACGGGGCGAGAGCCCTCAAGCACTTCGCTATATTGGCGCCACTTGGTCGTCTTGGCCCTTCTGACTTGGCCCTTAAACTCGTGGATCGCACGGGTATAGGCCTCTCTATCAGATGGGTCTTTGGTTTTGAGCGCTCACATTTGGAGGGTCCTGGCTCGGCGCCGAAGGGCCCCGAGCTCTGGGTTCCACCAGGGAGCAGATTTCTTGCCTTTGTAGGCTTTTAGAGGGCAGGCTGCTTCAAAGGCAGTGGTGATCGCCCCGCCCAGGGAGGAGGCGAGATCATCCACCACCTGGCAGTCAGAGAGGTCACTGGGGGTGTCAAGATCCCGTAGACCGCGGCTCAGCTTCGAGCCAAACGCTGCCCAATCGGTATTTCTGACGTTCCGACTCCAAGTGACCTTAGGCTTTTGCTTGGTCGGCCCAATGCAAAAGCGGATAAAACGGTGGTCCGAGAGCGAGTCCTCGTCCCACACTCGCCAGCCTGTTACTGTGGACAGAAGTCCGGGTGAGGCGATGGTGGTGTCGATGACTTGGCCCACCGCCCATTATTGAACGTTGGTGCATTGCCCATGTTACAGAAGTTGAGGTTAGTGCTGCTGACATAGGCCAGCAGCTCCTCGCCTCTGTGTTGTTATTCTTGCTGCCCCAATGCTTGTGGTGCGCGTTCACATCCCCTGCAATGAGCAGTTCGAAGTGACGGGACGCGGCGTAGTCAATAAGGTGACTAGCGCGTCGCAGACTACTGGGTATCGCCTAGGAAACAGGCAGATGCTGCCAGTACAGGTTTATTGGGAAGGAGGTTATTGATTTGAATAACACAGATGTCCTCGGTCGAGAGATCAGGTCTCATCCATGCCTCAAAAGCTTTAGCAGCAAAGACCAGAGATCTTGGGCGAGGCTGAGAGTCCGCCATGCAAAAGCAGTGGTAGCCAGATGGTACGTTATTTGGCTTACCTTTAGTCATCCAGGGCTCCTGCACGAAGACCAGATCCGGTTGACTGCTAGCATTCCTTTCCGGAGCTCATCAGTAGAGGTAACGACGCTCCTGGCCGGAACCCAGATTCGATGCCTCTTGGTCCGGGAGCGCTCGTCCTCTCTGCAGAAGGCTAGGTTGAGGTCCCAGCTCGGCTCAGGCAGCAGCTCAAGGTGCCGCCGTCCCGATTCAGCATCACTGGGACAAATAAGAAGGCAAGAGTCCCTCGTCGCATTCGAGTGAATGTTTAGAGGCGTTCCCTTCAGAGTAAGCTTCCACAGGAGGGCGATCAACAGCACCTCTCACCTGCTTCAGCTGGTCGGGGAACAGGCGCGTGTCCTTCTTCAGGATGACAACCGCCGGTTGCCTCTTTGCCGCATCAGCGTAGGAGGTCCGGGGGTCAGTGGAGCCATCTTCAGGTGGGCTGTCGACCCTCCCGGCTGCATCAGCCTCCCTATCCTGGGCAGTGACTTCAGTGGGCTCAAGGCCCTGTTCCGCCGCCGCCCCAGATTGGGAAGCTTCCGCTGCCCCGGGCCGTTGGCCCCTGGCGCCGGTTAGTCTTCCGCCCTCCTTGGCCCGCCTCGCCTTGTTAAGTCGACGGCGGGCAGCTCCAGAGGTGGTGCTCAGCTGCTTGGCAGCTGGAGTAGCAGGTGTCTTCTCGGAGGCACCGCTCAGAGTTTGCTCCACGGGTCTCGCCGAGGCGTCCCTGATGGTAGCAGATGGTATGGCCGCGGAGTCCACGGCCCCAGCCGAGGCCGGAGGCACTGTGTCATCCACAGCCGGTAGGGTACTTCGGCTAGAAGCCATTGGCTGGAAGTAAAAAAGTGGGACTTACTGCAGAAAACAGGCAAAGAGCCGCAAGGCCGCAAGGCCGCAACCCCAAACCAAGCGGCAGGCCCCCAAAAAGCAAAATACCACCCTGCGGGGGGACCCAAGAGCCCAGGGGAACCGTTAGCGACCAGACAAATCCCTGGCCAAGCGTCCATCAGCACGGAGTTACGCTGGAACATTAGAGGGTGCGTTTATATGGTCACACCAGGATCCGGCGCCAACGAATCAGCTCGGCAAGGCCCGAGAAGGCCTGCCTTAACACCCATGGGACGAGTATCCTTCGAAGTGTGCCTTGCAAGATGACAATCAGGAGACAGAGTCTCTTGAGCTATCAGCCCGCCAGGAGAGGCAGGTGTGAGCGTCGCTGGCTGGGAAAGAGGCCACAGATTGTTCACCACGCAATTTTGTGCAGGACCCGGGGTCCTGGGGGCAACAGACCCGGCGTACTAAATATGATTATAACATTAATTTTTTCAAAGTAGAGTCGAGGTAAGGTACATCGTTTGAGGAAAGCCAGGGAAACGAAAGCAAAAACGAACATTCGCATTTTTCTTTAATAATACGAAATTACAATTTATTAATCTTCGCGCGACATGTTTCGCCGAACAATCGGCATCGTCAGGCAAAAATATAGATGCAAAGAGATAGTAATTTTTTAAGTCTAGTAAGCCAAAATCATGCAAGAATGGGTATCAGAGTTAGATGGCCCTAAATAAGAGGCAAGCGCATGGGGTCAGAACCCAACAAAGGGTCAAAAAAAGACAGGGGTGCCCACCTAGAGACAGGGGCACCAACCAAGAGACATTGGCGCCCACAAAGAGACAGTGGCGCCCACCAAAAGATAGGGACGCACACTTAGAGACAGGGGCGCCCAGTAAGAAACAGGGTCGCCCACAAAGAGACGGGGTGCATGCCACGAGACAGAAGCACCCATTAAGAGATAGGGGCGCCAACCAAGAAACAAAAATACTCAACAAGAGACAGGGGCAAAAACCAAGAGATAGGGGCGCTCACTAAGAGGGGGGGCTCAAAAGACCCAAATGTTATCACATCGCCCAAAAAATAGTCTTTGAAACCAACGTAAATTTAGGTCCAATAAGAGTCCCAAGAGTATCTTTAAGAGGTTCATACGTCCACCATCACCCATGAATTGGAGAGGATCTCCGATGGCCTGGACTCTGTGTCACAATGATGAAGTGCCAATGCAGTGTTAAGTGTCACGCAGCCTCACGGTCAGACGACCGACATCGCCTGTCACACCTCATCAGCCTCCTCATCACTCTGAGGCTCAATAAAGCTTGATTCGATCAAAGGCTTTAGGAGAGGCCGAAACCTTCATACTCTTTTGATACATGTGATGCACTGTAGATGTGTTGTGTTTATGTCTGTGTTTATATGCATGCAATGAAATCTCTCACCCCACTTTCCCACCTACTAAGTTCATCTTGACTGTGCATGGCTGCTCAGTCTACTATGTACCTCTGTATTATATACTCGATATTATAGAGAGACAAATGCTTTTTCAGCATATAGCGTACATGTTATAATCAAAAATGGGCTTAAGATTATGAGTTTCACGACCAAGCTATGAATAAATACATGTTTACTAGTAAGTAGAAAAGCTTAAGTAACAAAGGAAAAAACATAATCATGATGTGGCTAGAGATAGTGCATGCAACCATAAAAACTGTAGAAAACTGGCTTAATTATATTGCGAAACTCTTAAAGGTAAAAAAACAGCAAACATAAGCACAGTAATACTAGTATAACAGGTAAACTGCGTGAATATCATAATCCATCAAAAAGGAAACTAAAACTAAAACTAATACAAGATATGACATAGCATTGATGAAACAGTAAAATCTGCCTTTAAGGAATAAAGTTTTAATAATTATTTAGTCATTAATTACACCGCAGCTATTGAGCGGCGCATCTGACGGCTGCGTACGGCTGTTCAGTCCATCGCCTGGGGGGGGGGGGTTGCCACCTCCACCCTCAATTACCGGCCCCAGCTAATGCTGGCACCCATTTTACAGCTGGGTGACCTGATGCAATGCATAGTTGTTAAGTGACACAAATTGTTCCAGTGCAGGATCCTGAATCGAACCCCCGACCTTCAAGTCGTGAGTCCATCACAGAAATTTACGTTCATATAAAAGTGGAATTCATACTATAACAAACTGCCACCCAGCCTGAAGTTTTTCACAATTTTTGCCATCTCTGTCAGGTTGGCAAAATACTCCGGTGTGTGAGTGATACCCCAGCTCGTCCCGCTCTTTCGCATGTCGTGAATGGCGTACACAGGCGGTGACGAGTCCGTAACCGCGTTGAATTTAGTCATGTCTGAGCACAGCTGCGTCAGGTTTTTCACCTTCCGAAGAAAGTACATTCTGGGGTCAATCCACCAAGCCAATTTGCTGCAACTTTTGCCTAGCTTCAAAATTCGATAGTCCTTAAAATGTTTCGACACACCGTCCAGAGAGTTGTTCTCGTACGGGTAGAAGCTGAACGAAGGCGGAACGTACACCCCTGCGAGTGGGTTGTTCGTCAGCGGGTAACGTATCTGGTACTGCTCCAAAGTGATCGTCAGACCTTCAGGTCCGGCAAAGGCGAGTATGTCTTCGCTAATTTTTCTCTTTGACAGCTGCTTGAGCACAAATCTGAAGAAAATGTGTCCAGGCGCAGACATGAGGAAGGCCGGACTGGCCGCAGGTCTTATCGGCCAGTGAGGCCCGAACAGCTGCAGCGAGTGCGTCTCTGGCTCGCGAGTGACCACCGCGTAGAAGCGACGAAACTCGTCCAGACTTCGCACCAGCTTGTAGTCCAGGTCCGCGTACACGCCGCCGAACTGTCACGATTTGAATTAGGATTTTTTCAGGGCCATTGCACGAATTCAAATATCACAGCAAGGTAGTTCGACATATGTAATTTGTTATGTTAGGTGTAGCAACGCACGACAACCAGGTGCATGCAGGTCTGTCCCACATACATTTACAGTGTATCAGTAGTGATACATGGGTAAATATTTATTGCCGTTCATCAGCCATGACGAGGAAGCAAGAAGGCATTATGACTGACTTAATTCCTGTGTGTAAGGTGTGAACATGGCGTGATTAGTTTTAGACGATCCACCTCTGATTGAAGTTTAGCAGAATTCATTAAACTATATGTACTCGAGGATATTCAAAGGAGAAAACCGATTTTTAAAATTATTTTTGCAGCGATTTTCGACATACCTTGAGCAGTAGCATGTAGCGAATCATATCGATCCGCATGATTTTCAGCTCCAGCGACCTGAACTTGTCCAGTAGTTCAGGGAAGTTCGCCGCCACGAATGGCTCCAGGTCTTGGTCGCGCCACAGCACGTAGGTCCAGTCGGGATGAATTCTCTGCCAAGATTTTAGTTGCTGAGCGAAGTAGTCGGATATGAACTCATTGCGCCAGAGAATGTGCCGAATTTTCGGTATCGGGAGAGTGTCGCTTGCGCTCATGTGATTTTCATAATGTCGCCTGCAGCTCTCGTTTGCACAGACAGTCGGTAAGAAAGTGTGCAGCGCGGACGGAAACATGTCAGTAGTTTGTTCGAGAATCACACCGTCGATACTTAAATCTTCAAACAGTGACGCCATTAGAGAAAGGCCTGCGTAGCCAAGCATCAGGAGGACAGTCCCGGATACTATTGTTCTCCGCTTGCTGCGGACTAGCATTTCGGATGTGTTCGCGCTTGCGTAATGATGATGACAGACTTTAAACAAATTTCGTCCACAAATTAGGTAAATGTGTCCATGCTCTTGACTAATAATTCTAGCTGAGCCAAACCAACAGCTACAGCAGCCTATTGTGTGCACACGGAAGTGTTGAGACTCATGAAATGCTTCCCTGAGTACATTTATACGCACAAGTGTCTACATTCTGACTTCAGGTGCACAGCCTTCCCCTGTGTCAAAGAGAATTTAAAACTTCCCACCCCAAACTCATACCCCATCTTAGTTTCTCTCCCCTGACTGTACAATCCTGCCATTCTGCCTATGATTTTCATCCTCGCCTGTCTTCACCTGGTATCACCTGCAATGGAAATAGGGGAACAAAAACGTGTAGCCAGTTCCCACCGATAACTCAAATTCTTTTGGGTGCATGGCTTGAATGAACGTATAACCTAATCCCAATATCTTCCCATTGGCTGTGCAACGAAAAGCAGACAGTCTTCTCAAGTCATTTAGAAGGTAGTTTCTGAAAGCCGAAGAATTCAATGAACTGTAGAGATTGCAGTTTTATTGGAATCTCTAATAAAGCGTGTTTTTATTTACGTTTCGCAGCTCAACGCGAGAGGGCGCCGCTGCCGTTCAAAATTTTAAATTTTCGCAACAATATACTTACAATATACAATATAAAATGCGGGTCTTCATCGCTTAGGGGCCTGCATGGCTGTGCTTGATCGCCCACTCGCTCCTCTCCGCCTCTTCGCTCCGGACATTATTGAACATAAATCTTCATAATCAATATTCTACAGTTGCTGTCTGTAGTTTTCACAAAGTTAATGAACCGTACTAGTCTACCGCATATAATATCACTGAGATCGAATCCATCTCTTAATAGATGGATAAATAGGTAGATAGATAGATAGATAGATAGATAGATAGATAGATAGATAGATAGATAGATAGATAGATAGATAGATAGATAGATAGATGGATAGATAGATGGATAGATAGATAGATGGATAAATAGATTAGATAGATAGATAGATAGATAGATAGATGGATGGATAAATAGATAGATAGATAGATAGATAGATAGATAGATAGATAGATAGATAGATAGATAGATAGATAGATAGATAGATAGATAGATAGATAGATAGATAGATAGATAGATGGATAGATAGATGGATAGATAGATAGATGGATAAATAGATTAGATAGATAGATAGATAGATAGATAGATAGATGGATGGATAAATAGATAGATAGATAGATAGATAGATAGATAGATAGATAGTAGATAGCGAGAAAGAGCGAGCGAAGCGAGCTCTTTCGAGCTTGCTTGCCGCAGCCAATCAAGCTGAATGCACGCACACAAGATCACCGGAAACGATTAAGGCAGCTGGAAAGCCAATGGGCGCGGTAAGCGCTTTTATCCAGAGGAACTACCTGCTGGAACCAGCTGCCGAACGAAAATCAGACTACTCAAGTAGTGCAAAAGAGTGCGAGCAACTACCGAGAAATCTAATTTTCGTAACCGCTCCGGTGCAGGTCCTGGCAATAGATGGTAGATAGCGAGAAAGAGCGAGCGAAGCGAGCTCTTTCGAGCTTGCTTGCCGCAGCCAATCAAGCTGAATGCACGCACACAAGATCACCGGAAACGATTAAGGCAGCTGGAAAGCCAATGGGCGCGGTAAGCGCTTTTATCCAGAGGAACTACCTGCTGGAACCAGCTGCCGAACGAAAATCAGACTACTCAAGTAGTGCAAAAGAGTGCGAGCAACTACCGAGAAATCTAATTTTCGTAACCGCTCCGGTGCAGGTCCTGGCAATAGATGGTAGATAGCGAGAAAGAGCGAGCGAAGCGAGCTCTTTCGAGCTTGCTTGCCGCAGCCAATCAAGCTGAATGCACGCACACAAGATCACCGGAAACGATTAAGGCAGCTGGAAAGCCAATGGGCGCGGTAAGCGCTTTTATCCAGAGGAACTACCTGCTGGAACCAGCTGCCGAACGAAAATCAGACTACTCAAGTAGTGCAAAAGAGTGCGAGCAACTACCGAGAAATCTAATTTTCGTAACCGCTCCGGTGCAGGTCCTGGCAATAGATGGTAGATAGCGAGAAAGAGCGAGCGAAGCGAGCTCTTTCGAGCTTGCTTGCCGCAGCCAATCAAGCTGAATGCACGCACACAAGATCACCGGAAACGATTAAGGCAGCTGGAAAGCCAATGGGCGCGGTAAGCGCTTTTATCCAGAGGAACTACCTGCTGGAACCAGCTGCCGAACGAAAATCAGACTACTCAAGTAGTGCAAAAGAGTGCGAGCAACTACCGAGAAATCTAATTTTCGTAACCGCTCCGGTGCAGGTCCTGGCAATAGATGGTAGATAGCGAGAAAGAGCGAGCGAAGCGAGCTCTTTCGAGCTTGCTTGCCGCAGCCAATCAAGCTGAATGCACGCACACAAGATCACCGGAAACGATTAAGGCAGCTGGAAAGCCAATGGGCGCGGTAAGCGCTTTTATCCAGAGGAACTACCTGCTGGAACCAGCTGCCGAACGAAAATCAGACTACTCAAGTAGTGCAAAAGAGTGCGAGCAACTACCGAGAAATCTAATTTTCGTAACCGCTCCGGTGCAGGTCCTGGCAATAGATGGTAGATAGCGAGAAAGAGCGAGCGAAGCGAGCTCTTTCGAGCTTGCTTGCCGCAGCCAATCAAGCTGAATGCACGCACACAAGATCACCGGAAACGATTAAGGCAGCTGGAAAGCCAATGGGCGCGGTAAGCGCTTTTATCCAGAGGAACTACCTGCTGGAACCAGCTGCCGAACGAAAATCAGACTACTCAAGTAGTGCAAAAGAGTGCGAGCAACTACCGAGAAATCTAATTTTCGTAACCGCTCCGGTGCAGGTCCTGGCAATAGATGGTAGATAGCGAGAAAGAGCGAGCGAAGCGAGCTCTTTCGAGCTTGCTTGCCGCAGCCAATCAAGCTGAATGCACGCACACAAGATCACCGGAAACGATTAAGGCAGCTGGAAAGCCAATGGGCGCGGT
>NIVC01001203.1:167500-182500 GCA_002269645.1 Macrostomum lignano | reverse complement strand
TGGAAGAGCAGTAGCCCATTATGCCGCTATGAATGAGATGACCAATCTATCGTTGAAGTGGCTCGTCAAAAAGTTGGGATCTGGGTGTCTCGCAGTGCCCGACGAATACGGCGACACAGCAGTTCATCTAGCTGCCCAGTATCAGAGCACAGATTCCATGGAACTGATGAAGAGAGAGCTTGGGTCCGACTGCTTCAATCAAAAAGGTTGGTTGAGCAGGACCGCAGTCCATTGCGCAGTTCTCAATCCTGACAGTGGCGCATCGCTCGAATGGCTGGTACAGGAATGCGGCACCGCCAGTCTCACGGTTCCTGACGAAACTGGCAACGATGCGTTTCGACTGGCCGCCGATTGCCGATCGGCTGAGGCGCTTCAGTTTCTGACTACTCAACTTGGTTTATCTCTTTGAAGGCAGACTAAAACTCTTGAAGACTACATGTACCATCGATTCCCATTCTTTCTTGGATTTCTGTTCAGTTTTAAATTGCTTATTTAGACTTTTCTTGTCAAATCTGTTTATAACTCGTAATGGAGCTGTTTTCACCAAATTTTGTATTAAATTACTCTCGTACTAACGTGTATAAATTTAATGTTGTAAGATTTTTATTCAGTTATAGCACTTGTCAATGACTTTGACTTTTTTCTAATTGATGTGAAAAATAAACTGATTTACCTTCTATAAACTTTCGATAACTACAATATAAAAGTAAAAGGCCAAACAAATACGCTTTTCTTTAGTCTATGGCCTGGTCCAGATGAGGAATCCATAACTTATACTCATTTTACCTGCCACTTGCTTGCGTGACAAAAAGTGTATGGCAGTGTGAGACGGTCCCGCGTGTCAGTTATCGATATATTTATTGGCGTCGATGTACATAAAGATTGAGATGTACATTCCTGCATTAGTAGCGACAATGATTTAGCAACATTTGATTGCCTCTAAGGCACGGATTAAAACATTACACCTGTATCAAAAAGAGTATTTTATTGTAAACACTGGATTTAGAACACGCATACTTTATATAGCTAAGCTAGACAATTTGGCTTTTACACCGCTTACCTTTGCTTACTTGCAACTCATTGTTAGTAAAATTCCATGAAAGCAGCAGCAATGATTCATCGGAATAAATTATACCCCCCACCTACCTAACTAGCTCGTTTATAGCTCTGAGTTAGAAGCTGACAGCAGGTAACATTTCAACCGCCTAAGCTGCCTTATTGTTCTTACCTCTATATTATAAAAGTAAGCTAAAAATAATCAACTCTTAGAAAAGGATGGCTTGGATAAAACAGCCTTAAAAACTCAGTGATTCACTTTTCATAAAAAAACTGGCTGTCTACGTTCTTGTCTGCATAAGAGAAAACAAAATATAATGTAAAAAAACTCAAAGCTATATTTTGACGGCTGATGCAGTCTGTCATCCATTGCGATGCAGAGACAGCGCGGCTCTTTCAAATACAATGGAGTAGCTAGTGTCGAAAATGAGCCCGCTAAAGAACACTTTAAGAATCTAGAAAGCTACGAGCATTCCGGCTCAGGCAAGGACGACTAAAAAGAAATGAGCATCTGACCGTTTTAGATTAGCTTAAGTGTCTAAGCTTATATTTCTTAACACTGGAGATACTCTGTCATTCTTTTTGTCTTGACAACTAACGAACGCCCTAACGTGCGACCAAGCGGCCAGTGCTCGTGTCGTTTCTGCCTATTTAAGCCAGCAGACAAAAGACACTGCAATAAGTAAAAAAGTGCGTTTTCGAAGACATAAAGCAGCAAAGCAGCCTAATGGAGTCAACTCTGAGAAAGGCTCTTGAAGCAAGAGACGATGGACAGTTGCAACAAC
The DNA here is from genome assembly GCA_002269645.1 of Macrostomum lignano. Lineage (NCBI taxonomy): Eukaryota > Metazoa > Platyhelminthes > Macrostomidae > Macrostomum > Macrostomum lignano. The sequence continues at coordinate 180,659 of NIVC01001203.1, read as the reverse complement.
TCATTCCTCTGCTTCGAACCAACTGCCAGATGACAGTTGGCGGCTACAGCTACTTCGTCAATCGGGAACGAACTCAGCCGATTGCGCATCACGTGGTCTGCAAGGTGCGCAATCTGCAGTGCCTGAAGCTCCTGATTGAGAAATTCGGACCCGACTGTCTGACTTGCAGAAACGACTGGGCCGAAATTGTTGTGCACCTGGCTGCTAAGCACCAGGACGCCTCTTGGATTCAGCTGGTTCGAGACGCTCTTAGCGAGGACTGCTTCAAGGAGAAGACTAAGTCGGGTAAAACAGTGACTCACTATGCAGCCATGAATGAGGTGAACAACTCGTCGCTTTTGTGGCTCGTAAAACAGCTGGGACGCCATTGTCTCACAATTCCTGACAATGATGGAGACACAGCCGTCCACACGGTCGCAGAGTATCAAGGCGTCGGTTCGATGGAACTGATAAAGAGAGAGCTCGGAACCGACTGCTTTAAGGACCTGGCAGGTTATCGGAATAGAACAGTTTTTCACAGTGCTGCTACAAACATTGGAACCAATGCGGTGCTAGAATGGCTAGTCAAAAAGTTCGGATCCGAATGTCTTAAAATTCCTGACGAAGACGGAAACACGGCTGTTCTTCTCGCCTCTGCGTCTCAAGGTGTCGAATCGATGAGAATGATAAAAGGTGAGTTAGGATCTGAATGCTTCCTTCAAAAAGGAGGTAATCGAAACAGGACGGCCGTTCACTGCGCTGCTACTAACAATGTGAACAGCGAAACACTGAAATGGCTTGTCAAGGAGTGTGGACCCGAAAGCCTAACGGTTCAAGACAGATTTGGAGACACACCGGTTCATCTGGTTGCACAATACCAAGACACTGATTTGATGGAGCTGATTAAGAAAGAGCTCGGTTCAAGATGTTTTCATTTGAAAAACCGTGACAAGCAGAGTGCAATTCACTTTGCAGCTATGAATCCTACAAGTAGCTTATCGCTAGCTTGGATTGTAAAAGAATGCGGAAGTGACTGTCTCACAGTTGCCGATGAAAGAGGACACACGGCTATCCATCTAGCTGCAGAGCATCAAGGTGTGGATTCCATGAATCTGATACAGAGAGTGCTCGGTTCTGGCTGCTTTCCTGATATTAAAGGCTTTCGGAGCAGAACAGCATTCCACTACGCTGCCTTAAATTCAAGTTGCGCAACACTCGAGTGGCTCGTCGATGAGTTAGGACAAGACTGTTTGATAGTGCCCGACAGTGATGGAAACACAGCCGTCCATCTTGCTGCCCAGTATCAGTCGGATAAGTTGCTCCAGTTTTTATCTGATCAACTTGGGCCACTGATTTTCTCCTTGAAAAACAATAAAGGAGAGACATTGGCCGACTTTGTGGAGAAGGCTGCCGATGCAGACCGCAGAGCCAGGAACCGGGCTTGGATTGCCAGCCAGCTGTCAATGAAGCCTGATTCAGCTCCTAGTCAGGTGTGCCATAAACCGATTACAGCAACTGCGACTAAAGACTATTCGAGTCGGTGAGTTGATCAATATCCCATATTTTGTTGGCAGAGAAAATTTTATACCTGGAACGCGTGTTGTTAGCTGTGAAGACTTCAATTATGAAGCCGATAAAATTCATTTTTTAGCTTTAAACATTGCACCAGCGAATCTTAAATCTACCGACATTACATTTCGATTGCAGAAGCCTTTATGAGTCCCGGCTGCGAGCAGCGCTGGAAAAAGGAGATGAGGAACTGCTGCAGCGGCTTTTCCAGCAGCTCGACTCCAACTTTGATCTGAGCGTCGGTGGCTACAAAGACTTTTCCAAAGAAGAAAAAACTCAATCCGTGGCCCATCACGTAGTCTGCAAGTGGCGCAGTCCGCTGTGTTTGAAGGCCTTGATTAACAGGCTCGGATCAGAATGTCTGACTTGCACGAACGATTGTGGGGAGACACCTGTGCACCTGGCTGCAAAGTACCACACCGACTCGTGGATGGTGCTACTTCAAGACTCACTGAAAAATGATCTGCTCTTCAACAAGAAGACCCGATCTGGCAAAACGGTAACTCATTATGCTTCCATGAACAAGGTGAGCAATGCCGCATTGAAATGGATTGTGAAAAAATTGGGACGCCACTGGCTCACGATTCCTGACGAGGATGGCAATACCGCAGTCCACCTTGCTATTCAGTGTCAAGGTGTCGATTCAATGGAACTGATAAAAAAAGAACTTGGTACTGACTGCTTCAAACAAAGAGTTAGTCACCATAAAAGAGCGCCTTTTCATCTTGCTGCGATGAATTCCGATAGCACAGCACCACTTGAGTGGCTCATCAGAGAGTTAGGCTGCGACTGTCTCACAGTTCCCGACGAAGACGGAAACACGGCCGTACATCTTGCCGCTCAATATCAGGGCGTCGATTCGTTGAAACTGATAAAGATAGTGCTCGGGCGTGAATGCTTGTATCGAATGAAAGGCTTTCGAGACAGAACGGCTTTTCATTGCGCTGCTACAAATCTCGTAAATGACATAAATCTTGAATGGCTTGTTCAAGAGTGCGGATCCCAGTGTCTTACAGTTCGCGACAAACACGGAGACACAGCCGTCCATCTGGCTGCCCAGCACCAGTCAGCCGAGTTGCTGCAGTATCTGGCCGACCAACTTGGACATCAGATGTTTGCTCTGAAGAACAGTAAAGGAGAGAACATTTCTGACTACGTAAGAATGGACAAGCATAGTGATAGGAAATTCAGAAAGCTGTCTTGGTTGGCCGGTGAGAAGTCACCAAAACAGCCTAATCAGCCAGGGCCGCGTCCGAATGTTCGAAAGTTCGAAGATGGTCGAACGTCGGTGGCACAAATAAAATATTCCCAAAAATCTTGCAGTGTTCGCGCTGCTAACAGTATGAACAAAAGTAACAATTGCAGTACCGCATCAACAGTTCAAAAGCCCAGAACAGTACCTCAGCCATTGAAAAAGCCGATCATTCGCTCTGGCGAATTCGGCAAGGTGTACACGACTCTTGCTGACCAAATCCAGACTGCAGCCACCAAGATTCTCGCCAAAAAGTCGTTAGAACTGAAAATATTAGAAATAGAAATACGAGCAGTCAAAGATATTATTTATCCCACCAGCATCCGGCAGTTTCTCAAGTGTGAGTTCCTGAAGACTGGCGGTTTCTACAGCCTCGATGTGCTTGTCTCCGGACACAGCCTATTTGAGTTGATAGAGAGACAGCTAAACCTGATTCCACAGGTGGATGTAGCAGAGTTTGCGCGTCAGGTTAGTTTAATTACAAAAGCTCCGTGTCTTGGAGCTAATTTGACTCTATTCTGTTTGACTTTGACGATATTAACGTATTGCTCTTTTTAAGTGACAGATATTAAATTGCAATGATGTGAGCTAAAAACTGGTTCAAATATTTAATAAATGAATCTGCTTTTAAAAGTTCTTAAACAGTGATTCTATTTGCGATTAGACAGGCACAATGAACCCTAGCTCAACACCAAATTCTAGGTCTGCTCGGGCCTCAGATGTCTAGATCGCCAACGACATTTCACTGCGCACAGCAGTGCATTGTGCTCAAACATCGTGATCACTACTGACGGTCTTATCAAGGTTATCGACTTTCCTCAGGCCGTGGCCAGCTGCGGACTCAGCACGAACCCGAGCGGGACCAACCACTCCACGGCACCCGAGCTACTCGGATGTGCGGTGTTTGAGTTAAAAGAAACGCAGCAACCAAGCGGGGATGCTGCGATGTTCCAGATCCCGATGCTCACCCTGACCGACTCTGCGATGCCGAAGCCTTCTATGCGACTGGTAACTGCTCTGTCGAAATTTTATCGACGCTGCAAGGAATTTGACGCAAAGAGGGTGAAAAATTCCTCGGAGATGCTGCAGCACAGCTCAAGAAGCACACCCTCAAGGTGAGTGAGGGTTCATTTTTTGTATAATGCAGATAGTCGAACTTTTGTGAAAGTCCGAGTGTGGTATTGAGCTTGAAATCGCTCTCAGATATCAGGATTCAAGCTCGTTGAACATTTCACGTCCATGAGCATCACCAACAAAAAAGACACATAGCCTGTACCAAGGACCACTAGAAGTTATCTTCGTATCGTCGTTATATGAGCGTACCGCTGATGCAACGGTAACTTCTAGTGGTCTTTGGTCTGTACATTCCTGGTGATAAAGAGATCTGTGTCGTCGTTGTAAAATCAAGTGTGAGTACTCGTATCTGAGTGCCATGGGTCAATGCAATATACTGTACCTACGAGTATGACTACCGCCTAAGTACGAGTTTACTGCTATTTTGTCTGCTAAAACGGACGTCAGTACGGGTAGAAAGAGGCATTCAAGTGCTTTTTAGATTCAGGAATCGGTCAGTTTTTTTCATGAGAAAAAATTCTAACTAAAGCATGGATAAAAGGCTATTCAGCGATAGCATACTGAGAGATTTCAGCCACTTGAGTCAGAATTAGTTTAACATAAGAATGCAACAGCGTATTTTGATTTTCCCACGCGGAAAGTCAAAGCTAGGTAAAAATAAGGTAAAAAATGAGCACAATGCTGAAAAAAACTTTCATCTATAATAATTTGTACCTATGCAGCACGGAGGAGCCACTTTACCAGGAAAGCTGGACCTCGGTTAGACTCATCGGCAGGGGAGGTTTTGGCGAAATCCACGAAGTCATCACCGACAAGGGCATCCGATGCGCTACAAAGACTCTCAAGCTGCCCATCCAGCTTGGCGATGAGCTTGAAACTCTTGAAAGAGAGGTCAACGGAGCTGTCGAGAGTGAGAAGAACCTGCGCCGTCTGCAGCACGACAACATTGTCAAGTTCTTGGACGTTGCTCAGCCCGAGCCAGCGACACTCGTCGTGTTTATGGAGTTGCTGGACGGTCGCACCTTAGAGAATTACATTAACAACAAACCACTCGATGAAAAAACGGTTCGTCATTTCAGTAAACAGGTAAAAAGTTTTCCCATGTAATTGCTCTGGTCAGATCTGTTTTGTATTGTGCAATACGAGTGTACGCTTTGATTGCCTTTTCAAATCTCTTCCTTACGACATTTGACTCTACTAGACTAGATCCAATGCCAAATGCTGCTCAATAAAAACGATTATAGATCTGCAGTGCCCTGCTCTACATGCACAGCCAAGAGCCACCTGTGATTCACAGAGACATCAACTGCACCAACATCATAGTTCTTGTCGGCAACTCACGAATCAAGCTGATCGATTTCGGCCTGTCAATCAAGCTGGAGCAGTCAGTCAGTCACATCTCAGCCTCTTCTCAAACACCCAAGGGCACTCTAAACTTTATGGCACCTGAGTTACTGGGATCGGGTGAATCAGACAAAACGTTATACAGCAAAAGTGCCGACATCTGGGCGTTCGGCTGCTCGGTCTTCCAGATGGCCACCGGAGCAAGACCTCACGCCGACACCAGAAGCTTGCTGAAAATGGCCATGAAGCTGTCGAACGACGGAGCCCCCGCTCTGTCAGCTGATTGCTCCCCAGATCTGCAGGATTTCTACAGCTGTTGCACCGCCAAAGACCGAACTCTGAGAAAGTCCGCGGCACACTTGATGAGGCACAGGTTCCTGACTACAGACTGAGACTTACCTTGTTCTATTCTAGAAATGCACTTACAGCCTAACTGTTAGCTAGCTAATATACTCGTAGAGTCGTATTTCTATGTGATATCGCTTTGGACGATCTAAATGGGATCGGTCAGCATTTTGGACAATCAAAATTTTGGCATTTTGGACAATCAAAACGGGACGCCATAGACATTCAAGCCGGGCCAAAAATCACAGCCTAGTCATGGACTTTAAGCAGTTTAGCAAAGTCTACTAAGGGAGGTTTGGCCATAGACTATAACTTTGGACATTCAATATGGGAAAAAGCCATTCAAAACGGGAATGGGACTAAGTATTAAGATATTCTATGGGTTTGAGGTCGGTATGTGATTAAATCCCGAGAGCCATACTTGTATGTCTATGGTTGAAGTTGGGGATGGGAGTGTGGGGGCGAAGCTCCTGCTGGGGGTGTGGGGCGAAGCCTCCACATTCTTACCATAGACAAAATTTCATTAAGAAATTTATTGTGTCACGTAGGAAGAGAAGAGAGAAGCTCGCTTATTTAGATACATACAATAATCCTTGAAATATGTCCGGGAAAGTGATCGATTAAATCCCGCAAAATAAAATCTATGTCAATAACCTCCCTGAAAGTGAGCTTTAAAGTGGTTTAAGATTTTATAGATCTCTGTCCCTGCCTCCCCTGTTTGCTCGTTTTTGGCCTGGAAGCGATCCGATTCATGGCGCCACCAATAGAGATTGAACAAGGGTCATCCATTGCAGGAGCTGTAAGAATCTTGCAAATCAAGAAAACAACCGCATTCCGAATCGCTGCCAACTTTCGACTCGGTGACAGAGTGGAATCCCTTCCTCGCGGTGGTCGGAAAGAAGAATTGTGCAAGGCCGATCGGGAGATGAGAGAATTCTTGGTTGAGAAACTCGATGAAAATCCTTATTGACGCTCAAGGAAATATCTGAAATGCTGACCGAGCGCTTTTAAATATTCCAATGGCCCTATGATAAAAAATACATTAAAGTTGGCGCATTCCCGTTTTGAATGGCTTTTCCAATTTGGATTGTCCATTCCACATTCTATGTTTGTGTGTTACCAGCAGCCCCGGTCTGTGGCCTGGCTTTAATGTCTAATATGACGTCCTAATTAGATTGTCAAAAGCGATATTAAGACTTTATATTGTTATTAAAGCAACATAATCCATCGCCAGCTAATTTACACCGATAGTTTTTTCTTAGAATTGATTTATGAAGGATAATATTGCATAAAAAACTTTATTCAAAAAGCCTCAATGCTTATTTGAACTGTTTCGAACTAGAAAGAGAAACTGCAAAAAATGTCAAATACAGCTGGAAGCCAAAATCCAACTGAATGTCGCTGGTTAGAGAAGCGAACTCAGTCTGTGACACATCATGTACTCGCAGTCTCCGTTTTGCTTCAAAGATTTCGATTAATCTAATCAGCATCAGGAGCTGATTTGAGACACTTTGGACAGGGACTGCTTTCAAGAGACGTGACTCTCCTGCGGAACAGTGACTCATTATGTCATAAAGCTCACAGTTCCTGACAATTCTCAAACGTCACTGCTGTTCATATCGCCATTGGAATGTCGGTCGAAAGGCAACAAAAGGAAGACTGTGTTGTAAAGGACAAAAGTGTTGCATGGCTAGGCCAAGCAAGGATGAGCAAATTTGTTAAAAGCTATTCAAATCTTGTTTTCTTTTAGTTTTAATTATGAATCGCTAAAATAAATCACTTATTGACTTTAGATATAACAGGCAAAGAATTTCACTTCTAGTAACGGCATAAAAGCTGTCAAAATTGTCTGTCTGTCGAGGAACTTCGAGAGGGCCATTAAACGGTTTATCTAACGGTTTATGGTGATTCTAATTTTTTTCTTACCAGTTTGGACTTTTATTTATGATTTTTCATACATGCAATTGACGGTGGAATAGAATTATTAGAATAGTATGTGTTATAAATTTAGAGAACCCAAGAAACAATGCCTAATAATTCTAGCTTATAATTTGACAAGCCGTTGAAACCCGCGGATTTTGAACCCGGGGAATTCCAATACCCGGAACTACTTTTGCATGTATTCTGAAATCTAAGGCCATACACAAACAAAAACTTGTTAATAGTTAGTAGGATAGAGGTAGACATAAAATGGAGCACATTCGTGTAAAATTAGGGTTTGAGACATTGTTGGCTAGGGTACTGCACAGAATGTCAGGCAATGTCTGTCTGACTCTAAAACATATATTGCTAAACTCTCGTCTCTCCCTGACTCTCCCTACATCCCTTGGATCCTTTAAAATTTCTATCGTCTCTTTGTTTCCTCTCATCTCTCTCGTCCCTCGTCTCTCCTCTCTCCTCTCTCCTATCTCCCCTCATCTCTCTTCTCTTTCATCTCTCTTATCTTATCTCTTGTCTCTTCTTTTCTCTCTCCTCTCCTCTCTCCTCTCTCCCCCTCTCCTCTCTCCTCTCACCCCCTCTTCTCTCTTATCTTCCTTCTCCTTTCTATTCTTTTCTCTCTTCTCTTAACTCTCTCCTCTACTCTCTCATCTCTCCCCTCTCTCTCGTCTCTTCCCTCACCTCTTTTCTCTCTCGTCTTTGCTCTCTCATCTTTCCTTTCTTCTTTTATCTTTTCTCTCTTATCTCTTCTCATTTCTCTCTGCTCCCCTCTCTCTCTCTCTCTCTCTCTCTCTCTCTCTCTCTTCTCTGTCTTTCGCTCTTATCTCTCCTCTCTCTCTCTCTCTCTCTCTCTCTCTCTCTCTCTCCCTCTCTCTCTCTTCTCTGTCTTTCTCTCTTATCTCTCCTCCTCTCTCTACTCTCTCCCCTCTCCATTCTCCTCTTTCCTCTCTTCTCTCCTCACTCACTTCTCTACCTTTGTCTCTCCTCTCTCCTCTCGTCTCTGTAACCTCTCCTCTGTTCTCTCTACTCTCCCATCTTTTATCTGTTCACTCTCGTCTCTGCTCTCTCATCCCCCTCTTTAATCTGGTATCTCTGTCTCATATGTTCTCTCACCTCTCTCCTCTGTACTCTTTTCTTTCCCCTTTTTTGACTCCTCACTTTCCTTTCTCCTTTCTTCTTTTCTCTTCTCTTCCCTTTTCTATACTCTCTCTCCCTCTCTTCTCTCTCTCCACTCTCCTCTTTATCTCTTCTCTCTTCCCTTTATTCTCTCATCTCTTCTTTCACCTCTCTCCTCTCTGCTCTCCTCTCTGCTGTCTCCTCCCTCCTCTCATCTGCAGCTCTCTGCTCTCTCATCTCTACTCTCTCCTCTCTCCTCTCGCTTTTCCTCTCTCCTCTCGCTTTTCCTCTCTCCCCTCTTCTCCCCTCTCTCTCATCGTCCTCACCCCCTCATCTCTCCTATTATCTTTTATCTTTTCTTTTATCCCCTCTGTCGCCTCTCCTCTCTTCGAATCGTCTATTCCTTCTTCTTTCCACTTTCATCTGCCCCTCAGCTATGAGCTGGATTCTTTATCTGGCCTTCAAGGTAAAAGTCTGACCATCCCTGTTTGGAAAGCCAGTTTGTGGGACGTAGTACTCTCATGATTGTTCTCATGCTTAGATCCCGTCATCTTTCTTGCCAATTTGCAGTTGCAGCCCTGAAAGGAATTTTGTGTATCTTCAACTTCACTGCAGTCTGCATCAGTCTAACTCTAACAACCAAGGAAATACGCATTTCTTAGAAGGCCATTTAGTATTTACACAGTACCTTTAAAAGAAACCTAAAATTTCCATGGTGTGCCTAATTTAGTAGGGTTGTATTGCATTGCATCGCATTGCCTTTTCATAAATCTTTCGCTTTTACAAACCATGCTGGATTCCCTCGATTTGCCAATTGCCAATTGCCATCCACTGTTAAACTGCTGCAGAGTTTGCCAATACAGAGGGGAGGGCAGTGGTTAGAATTTCTCACTAAACTGTTATGGCTAAACGTAGCCTCTCCACTCTCGGGGTGCAGAGAAGGCTATAAATAAAGTTATTCCAAAACACTGTACATTTGCTATGTACATTCAGTCCTATCGCCGGACCCTTCGTCTTCATGGGGAATGAGTGAGTGAGTGGCACAAACAACAGAAAAAGCAGACAAACTTCACATGCTTACAGTTTCTGTTCTGATTCAGTTAGAGAGTTGAAACTTTACATTTAGACAGAGAATGAATCAAAGAAGAATTGTGTTAAGTTAGAAGTCAATCGCTTCACGTGGAGCAAACTTATGGCAACCGAAAGTTAGTCATTTTAAAACCCATTTACACCCTTTGCCCAGATCGGGAAAGAGGCAGGCGGGCGGAGGTTGGGGTGGCTGTCTCGCTGAAAAAAACAGCCAAACTTTAAAAGTGCACAGCGCCGTTCAGGATTAACTTTGAGACTCGAAATTTTACACGATTGTGTCAAAATAGTTGAAAATTGATTGTGTCAAATTTGAAGAGGATCGGTAGAAGTGGAGCGGCGCTAAGGAGGCTTTAGTAAAAAAATCGCGCATTTTGAGCAGTTTTTTGCACTTTTAGGTAGGAAGACTCAAATTTAGGAAATTTAAAGGTAGCCTAAGACATTCTCCGTAGTGAGTTTAGGGTGGGTGTAAAATTTGGTGTCATTTGGTTGAGCGGTTTGGGAGTCCATAGCGATCAAAATTGTCCACACACAGACAGACACACACACACACACACACACACACACACACACACACACACACACACACACACACACACACACACACACACACAGAGTTTTGATTTTTATATGTAGAGATGTGATGTCTAAAAGACTTCTTTAAGTCCTACAAACGTTTATTCAACGATTCTGAACTTACCGTACGAGTGATTTAAAAAAAACTGTTGTACGTTTTTTACTCTTACATGAATGCGCGGAGTTAGAATTTTGAATGGAAAATTTTAATACTTCATTCGCTACCGTTTTTTTACTTGCAAAGGTTGTTAACGAATTTTCAAAAAAACATCCTCATCGTCAAAAAAAGATAAAATGGCACAAATCTTCAGATTCTGAAGCAAAACTGCTAATCGAATTCGCAGCTATTTTGAGTCTTTGTTTTACTTTTATTCTTCATCGCAATCTCAATAATTCTCCTTTAAAGTCATTGAGTCAATGTTATGATAGGCGGCGAATGCAAAATTATAGAACAAGCTGGGCTGGAGACAACCAGAAACTTGATCTGTCTTGGGAATTTACGGTTATGCACTGATGCGTTGAATCTCTCGTCAAATGGCTGGCTTTACATTCGCTAAATAAATGGGACCCTAACGTAGAGTCAAACATGCATGTGACAGCTTATAATTACAACTTCGTAATAAAGCCGGAAAAAGGTTGTTCAAAGTTTCAACTATGAATAGTCAAGCCCAGTCTGCCAGTCACGTGGTCAAGCCGCCAGTGGGAACGCCGCTGTACACGAAGCTCATTAGCCCGACGGTGAGGCAGAGGTAGAGCCAGAAGAACAGCCGGTCCACAGACCTGGCCAGAGCCACCCAGCCTTCAGGACCAGCGCACAAACAGGATGGAGCTTCCGGTGCGTCAGCAGAGGCGCCTCCACGACGCTGTGGTTGCGCCGGACCGGCAATGGTGGAGGCTCGTCTGGCGTTCGCCACGTAGGCGACGGAGCGTCGTCGGGCGAGCGGCGATGACATGGACGACCGGCGTCGCTGGCATTCTTCAACCTGAGTTCTCAGCGCGGCCTCCTCGCTGCCGGGCTCGACTCCCCACGCCGAACTTCCGTTGCGGCCGTCCTGCTGCAGCAGCACCGACCGGATGAAACGCGCGTTGCCGCCGCTGGAGCTGCCGAAGTCGCCGCTGTCGGGAGCGGCCAATCGTCGCAGAGTCTTCCTTCGCTCCCGGCAGGTGGGGCAGTGAAATCGGGAGATCCACGGCCTCACGCAGTCTGGCACTCGGCTGTTGGCCCGAGTGAACTTCCTGATGTGAACGTTGGTGACGATGACGCCCATCAGCAGGGCCATGGACACCATCAGCATGGTCAGGCCGAATAGCAGCCCTTAGACGGATTAGGGGGGGGGAGGTGAGTGAAGTGCAACTTAATGTGGATGCGTGAGTTTCTTAGTTTCTCGGTACTTTGCGTACTTTTAATTCGTACTTTAAATCGCCTCTCTGCACCGTGAGAATCGCCAACTCTGCACCATGAGAATCGCCAACTCTGCACCATGAGAATCGCCAACTCTGCACCATGAGAATCGCCAACTCTGCACCATGAGAATCGCCAACTCTGCACCATGAGAATCGCCAACTCTGCACCATGAGAATCACCCACTCTGCACCGTGAGAATCGCCAACTCTGCACCATGAGAATCGCCAACTCTGCACCATGAGAATCGCCAACTCTGCACCATGAGAATCGCCAACTCTGCACCATGAGAATCGCCAACTCTGCACCGTGAGAATCGCCAACTCTGCACCATTAACGACTACTATCAGTAGTCTTTACTAGGCGAGTCATTTTATCCCAGAGTAGAATAAGCTCTACCAGAGAAGTGGAGCATTGTTCTGTAGCCCTAAATCAGCCAATTAGCTAACTTTACGAGTAAGCAAGGCTCCAATTGAGCTTCAACATTGTAAAACAGACTCAGAAGTTTTTATTTAAGCTGTATAGCTCAGCTTGAAACACACGGTCACTTCCGCGATTAGTTTTGGTGAAGTTCTTTTCGGGCAGCAAGGGGAGGGGTTGTTGGTCCGCCGTTGTTCTATCGGATTAGGTGCAGGACACGACAAAGCCGCCTTGTTATTGGCAGTTGGTCTACTAGAATGCATTGTCACGCGCTGTCGTTACTCGCGTTCTGAGATCTGTTCATGCAATGTCTGCTATACAGTTTTGGTAGCAGCCTCAATCTACATGAAATAACCTGTGCACTAAGGCTTGAGTAGTTCAAAATATTTTCATTCAAAAAGGGCAACTTTGAGAATGGCAAAATTGCTGAAAATTTGCTTCAATAATAAATGACTGACATGTTTCCATACTGTTTGCTGCTTGTGTACGAATTGAAGTGGGGGCCGCGGGAGGAGGCTGGATGGAGCCAGAGGGTGGAGTGTGGCTGCCCCATCATCCTCATCAATTTTTATCCGGCAAATTTCCCGAGGGTAAGAAGAGCCTTGATGAGAAGCCTGTGACATACGCTGAGCACACATGCCTGCATAGTCAGCCAATGCTGATGAAGAACGATGGATGATAGAATAATTGAAGCAATATGGGGGATGATTTTGAAAGTTATGGAGGCCGGTAAGAGAACAGGATTTCCCACGAACTTGATGAGCCATCGATCCATCGCTATCTATCCATCTATCTATCTATCTATCTATCTATCTATCCATCTATCTATCTATCTATCTATCTATCTATCTATCTATCCATCTATCTATCTATCTATCCATCTATCTATCTATCTATCTATCTATCTATCTATCTATCTATCTATCTATCTATCTATCTATCTATCTATCTATCTATCTATCTATCTATCTATCTATCTATCTATCTATCTATCTATCTATCTATCTATCTATCCATCCATCTATCTATCTATCTATCTATCTATCTATCTATCTATC
>NIVC01001203.1:152500-162500 GCA_002269645.1 Macrostomum lignano | reverse complement strand
GAGAGGGAGACAGAGAGGGAGACAGAGAGGGAGACAGAGAGGGAGACAGAGAGGGAGACAGAGAGGGGAGAGACAGAGAGGGAGACAGAAAGGGAGACAGAGAGGGAGACTGAGAGGGAGACTGAGAGGGAGACTGAGAGGGAGACAGAGAGGGAGACAGAGAGGGAGACAGAGAGGGAGACTGAGAGGGAGACAGAGAGGGAGACAGAGAGGGAGACAGAGGGAGATAGAGAGGGAAACAGAGAGGGAGACAGAGAGGGAGACAGAGGGAGATAGAGAGGGAGACAGAGGGAGATAGAGAGGGAGACAGAGAGACAGAGAGGGAGACAGAGAGGGAGACTGAGAGGGAGACAGAGAAGGAGACAGAGAGGGAGACAGAGAGGGAGACAGAGAGGGAGACAGAGAGGGAGACAGAGAGGGGAGAGACAGAGAGGGAGACAGAAAGGGAGACAGAGAGGGAGACTGAGAGGGAGACTGAGAGGGAGACTGAGAGGGAGACTGAGAGGGAGACAGAGAGGGAGACAGAGAGGGAGACTGAGAGGGAGACTGAGAGGGAGACAGAGAGGGAGACAGAGAGGGAGACTGAGAGGGAGACTGAGAGGGAAACAGAGAGGGAGACTGAGAGGGAGACAGAGAGGGAGACTGAGAGGGAGACAGAGAGGGAGACTGAGAGGGAGACAGAGAGGGAGACAGAGAGGGAGACAGAGAGGGAGACTGAGAGGGAGACTGAGAGGGAGACAGAGAGGGAGACAGAGAGGGAGACTGAGAGGGAGACTGAGAGGGAGACAGAGAGGGAGACAGAGAGGGAGACTGAGAGGGAGACTGAGAGGGAGACAGAGAGGGAGACAGAGAGGGAGACAGAGAGGGGAGAGACAGAGAGGGAGACAGAGAGGGAGACAGAGAGGGAGACTGAGAGGGAGACAGAGAGGGAGACTGAGAGGGAGACAGAGAGGGAGACTGAGAGGGAGACAGAGAGGGAGACAGAGAGGGAGACAGAGAGGGAGACTGAGAGGGAGACAGAGAGGGAGACTGAGATGGAGACTGAGAGGGAGACAGTGAGGGAGACTGAGAGGGAGACTGAGAGGGAGACAGAGAGGGAGACTGAGAGGGAGACAGAGAGGGAGACTGAGAGGGAGACAGAGAGGGAGACTGAGAGGGAGACTGAGAGGGAGACTGAGAGGGAGACTGAGAGGGAGACTGAGAGGAAGACAGAAACACAAAAGAAAAAAGTAGAAAGATCAAGTTCAAAAAGATCAGTCATTGTAGCACAAACATGTTTACTTGGACAATGTAAAAATAATTTCAATTGTTTTAATGCCGTTCAATGCACAAGCCCGCGATTTAATTTTAGCAATAAAATCTCTGTTTGCCTTTTGTTCGGAATTCTAATCAAACAGGTCTTTTGTTGTCTTCTAAAAAGGTTTTTTGTATGGCAAGAGAAGGATTTTTCCCGTGCCCTCAGGCTGAGGGAAACTCAATGCAATTCTAATTTCCTGAATGTCCCGGGGACGAGAGGATTAAAGATTTCCTGATCAAGCTTCGAAATTAACTGTCACGAACTGGGGAGCCCGCCCGGCTACCGGGAAAAGATTTTTTAATCAGTTTGAGTTGTTTGCCACACTGATGGTCTCGTGAGCAATGATCTTCGCTTTCACCCTCTTCTGTCTGCATCTCACCCTCTCCTGTCTGCATCTCACCCTCTACTGACTGCATCTCACCCTCTACTGTCTGCATCTCACCCTCTACTGACTGAATCTCACCCTCTACTGTCTGCATCTCACCCTCTACTGACTGCATCTCACCCTCTACTGACTGTATCTCACCCTCTATTGATTGTATCTCACCCTCTACTGACTGCATCTCACCCTCTACTGACTGCATCTCACCCTCTACAGACTGAATCTCACCCTCTACTGACTGCATCTCACCCTCTACTGACTGCATCTCACCCTCTACTGACTGCATCTCACCCTCTACTGACTGCATCTCACCCTCTACTGACTGCATCTCACCCTCTACTGACTGCATCTCACCCTCTACTGACTGCATCTCACCCTCTATTGATTGTATCTCACCCTCTACTGACTGCATCTCACCCTCTCCTGTCTGCATCTCACCCTCTACTGACTGTATCTCACCCTCTACTGACTGCATCTCACCCTCTACTGACTGAATCTCACCCTCTCCTGACTGCATCTCACCCTTTACTGAGTGCATCTCACCCTCTACAGACTGTATCTCACCCTCTACTGACTGTATCTTACTTGTATCCCACCCTCTATTGATTGTATCTCACCCTCTCCTGTCTGCATCTCACCCTCTACTGATTATATCTCACCCTCTACTGATTATATCTCACCCTCTCCTGTCTACATCTGTCTGCATTAAGTCTCACTTTTACAACCCTCATGCTCAATGAGATCATCAGGAAAGTTTTTGATTGACCATTCTACAGCGCGGGAATAGAATAGGATTTTATGTGATCTGTAGAATCTAAATGAAGCATTCAACATCAGCTCACCGTATCAAGGATGTGAAATAATGCCACGGCAATGTGCACCCGAATTGAGTCCGAGTCGTTTTTCACTGGCCTGGAGGTCCTGTCGTAGCCGCACATCAAATCCTCTTTGACCCGCTGCTCGCCTGAGCACTCCTTCTCCCTGCAGTGCTGGGTGCACACTCGCTGCCCGCTGATGCCACCGTTCCGTCTGAGGTCGCCGAATCCCGGCCCGGAGCCGCCGCGACCTCCTCCGCTGCCGCCACCAGCCACTGAGCCCATGTTTTTTACAGAGGCCGACTGCACTGCTGGTGGCAACTGAGGGATGAGCAGAGCTAGTAGGACGGGTAGCAATGGATGTCGCATTTTTTTTTGACAAATTTAATCAACCCGAGGGAAAATCTGTAAGCGTCTTCTGTGAAGAGGTTTTTCTGTTTTATGCTTTCCTATACTGGACTGTTCGACCAATCAAATGCTGTTTGAATTTAGGCTAGCTAGCTGTTTTTTTTTCATTTCAACTACTGCTTTCCTAGTATGCTACTTTTAGCAGTGTAAAACTTTTGGTAGTGTAAAACAGTGTATGGAAAATTGAATGTTTTTACAATTTTTTAGTTGGGGAAAGGTGAAGAGGATTAAATGGAATGAAGTGGCGATCAAAGATGGCATGGTGAGGAGTAGAGATGAGAAGGTGAAGAGTAGAGGTGAAAGGGTGAAGAGTAGGGCTGAGAGGGTGAAGAGTAGAGGTGAGAGGGTGAAGAGTAGAGGTGAGAGGGTGAAGAGTAGAGGTGAGATGGTGAAGAGTAGAGGTGAGAGGGTGAAGATTAGAGGTGAGAGGGTGAAGAGTAGAGGTGAGATGGTGAAGAGTAGGGCTGAGAGGGTGAAGAGTAGGGCTGAGAGGGTGAAGAGTAGGGCTGAGAGGGTGAAGAGTGGAGATGAGAGGGTGAAGAGTAGAGATGAGAGGGTGAAGAGTGGAGATGAGAGGGTGAAGAGTAGGGCTGAGAGGGTGAAGAGTAGAGATGAGAGGGTGAAGAGTAGAGATGAGAGGGTGAAGAGTAGGGCTGAGAGGGTGAAGAGTGGAGATGAGAGGGTGAAGAGTGGAGATGAGAGGGTGAAGAGTGGAGATGAGAGGGTGAAGAGTAGGGCTGAGAGGGTGAAGAGTAGAGATGAGAGGGTGAAGAGTAGAGTTGAGAGTGTGATGAGTAGATATGAGATGATAAGAAGAGTAGAGTTGAGAGGGTGAAGAGTAGAGGTGAGAGGGTGAAGAGTAGAGATGAGGGGGTGAAGAGTAGACATGAGACGGTGAAGAGTAGAGATGAGAGGGTGAAGAGTAGAGATGAGAGGGTGAAGAGTGGATATGAGAGGGTGCAGATTAGAGTTGAGAGTGTGATGAGTAGATATGAGATGATAAGAAGAGTAGAGGTGAGAGGGTGAAGAGTAGAGGTGAGAGTGTGAAGAGCAGATGAAGTGTGGGTAGACAGATTCTTACTTATAAAATAAAGGTACTGAACATTAGCGGTTTGCTTGGGGAACAGCAAACTATATCGATCGTTAGAATCTTGGGGGATAGAAGGCTCTTTGTAGATTCGCATCAAAGTGGACGAGTAAAGTTCGATTAATCAGGCTTAACTAGCTTTGTTCTAAAAGATTTCGATGCCTCTTCTGTAATTAGCAGTGCTATTGAAACTGACGATAATGCGAGCTGCAGAATTGATTTGTACTGGTAAGTTTCTCCTGAGAAATAATCCGACATAAGGTCGTATTTGCAACAGCTGAAATACATCAATTTGCCAAGCTTGATTCAGCAGTTTCTGAGACACCAAGACTCTGTCTAATCTTTTGACAGTCTCTGTACCACTTCATCATCTATATACCGCATCTTCTTGGTTCTTCATCATCTATCTACGCTCATAATTAAGCATCCTGGTTCTTCATCATCTATCTACCTCAGCATCCTGGTTCTTCATCATCTATCGACCTCAGCATCCTGGTTCTTCATCATCTATCGACCTCAGCATTCTGGTTCTTCATCATCTATATAACTCAGCATCCTGGTTCTTCATCATCCATATACTTCAGCATTCTGGTTCTTCATCATCCATATACTTCAGCATTCTGGTTCTTCATCATCTATATACTTCAGCATTCTGGTTCTTCATCATCTGTATACTACAGCATCCTTGTTCTTTATCATCCATATACTTCAGCATTCTGGTTCTTCATCATCTATATACCTCAGCATCTTGGTTCTTCATCATCTATATACCTCAGCATCCTTGTTCTTCATCATCTGTATACTACAGCATCCTTGTTCTTTATCATCTATTTACTACAGCATCCTTGTTCTTCATCAACTATATACTACAGCATCCTTGTTCTTCATCATCTATATACCTCAGCATCCTGGTTATTCATCATCTACATTGGAATCCTCGTCTGAAAAACAGGCAGTATAGAGCACATAAAGGCCAATATGTTCCGTAATATTTTCAACATTTATTGCACAGTCATTTACAAGGCTCACCACACTACACAGCTATATTGTACAAACACTCAATACAACAGTTATAAGACAGATGACTGCTAATAGTATGATGCTGATGCTGTATGATGCTGTAACACAAACTCTGATGCACTTGGTGACGACCTGTAATATCCTGTTTAACGCTTCAAGTCAGTCATTCAAGTTCGCAGTTAGAAAAACAAACATATTCGTAAATAATGCTTACAATGTACATGTAATATAGTTTGTAAGATCAGCGATTCTTGTTATTCAAAAATTCGTCATTTCCTGTTGCTATAGTAACCGAATTTACATGTAGCCGCGATGCGTCACAGAAGTTTGGCGTGCTTAATTACGAGCGTAATTATTTTGTTAGAATGATCACATTTATTTAAGCCGGAACAACACGCGGCTGTCGATTTTGATGCGGCTGACTGGGAGGTTGCGGAGCCTTCGCTTTGCCAGCGGCTGCCGAGCGCTGACGGTTCTGATGGTGCCGCGGAGGAGGCGGCGGTGGCGGTGGCGAAGACGAAGAAGTCAGCGAACGACGACGGCCCTCTCGGGAGTCGGCCTCGGTGGTGGCCGCAGCAGCGGCGGCGCCGTCCGGGCTCCAACGTTCCAAGCCGGATGCTGAAGAATTGTCCATGAGGCTGACTGACGTCGCTGCTGGAGGCGGAGGTGGAGGCGGAGGCGGCGGAGGTCGAGACTTCTGAGTAGCTTTTTGATGAGCCTGCTGATGTTGCTGTTGCTGTGGCTGCTGCTGCTGCTGCTGCTCTTCAGACTCCACCTGCAGTTGGAGTGTGGAATACCGAGGACTACTGACTGAGATCCTTGGCTCGTCCTCGTAGCGCTGCTGACCCACCTCCGCCGTCGCGTCGAGTTCCGCCGCGTCGTCACCTGGTCCGCTCAGTTTGTACACGTAGTCGTCATCGATGTCCAGCTCCCTCTTCTGCGAGCAGATCTTGGCCAGGGCGAACACCAGAAATGTCGGCACGGAGAAGAATGCAATCCAGGGCAGGTTCTTGGACAGCCAGGTGCCTCCGGAGCCGGGGCCCATCAGGCTGGAGTTGCTGGAGCCCAGCCAGACTGTGTCCCGGCATTTGTTTGCATCCGAGAACCTGTCGAAGCAGTCATTCTGCAGGGTGCAGCTGCCAGGGTTGATGCACACGAGAGCTGCTGGGCACCAGACGTGCCCGTAGCGCGAGCAGAGCAACTTTCGCTTCTTCAACGGCAAACTGTCGTTGAACATAGCGTACGGCGACACCGTGATATTCACGACGTTCTTTGCGTCCGCTTTGGGCGAGCTGTGCCAGTAGAACCGCAGGTAACGATACCTGAGATAGAAAATCGCCGGGAACTCGGACGAGTGGCTCAAATCGAAGCGTTGGTCATTGTTGACTGCGGTGTACTCGGGTATCTCCTTGTCGAAGGTGACAATGGACAGAGTCTGGCCAGCGATGAGGCGGGTGATCCGGACTCGCAGGTACCAGAAACGGATGCCATGCGGGTTGACGACCAGATTGCCGAATGGCAGGAGGCGGGTGCGGCAGATTTTGAGCTCGCGCGAGCTGGCTGGAACTGGCGCGGTGGTCAGCTTGAGGGAGCCGTCCACGGTTAGTCCCGAGTCTAGGCCCAGGTCGCAGTGGCTCTCCTCTTTGTAGCTGCCCAGGTGGTACAAGGTGCGCGAGTAGAACAGGCTCTGCAGGAAGTTGCTTTGACACTGGGTGGCCAGGAGGGACAACAGAAGCAGCTGGGAGAGACGCATTCTGCTGGTTGGTTGGTTGGTTGGTTGGTTGGTTGGTTGGTTGGTTGGTTGGTTGGTTGGTTGGTTGGTTGGTTGGTTGGTTGGTTGGTTGGTTGGTTGGTTGGTTGGTTGGTTGGTTGGTTGGTTGGTTGGTTGGTTGGTTGGTTGGTTGGTTGGTTGGTTGGTTGGTTGGTTGGTTGGTTGGTTGGTTGGTTGGTTGGTTGGTTGGTTGGTTGGTTGGTTGGTTGGTTGGTTGGTTGGTTGGTTGGTTGGTTGGTTGGTTGGTTGGTGCGTGCGTTAATTGTTTGATTCAATAATTTCAGAATCGCAGTACATTAATCTAACTCGGTTTTCTAATTTATATGGAACTAACTTCCATTTCACTCGGGTTTCCCAGGCCTTTGATAACCCAAAGTGGTACGGCGGCTAGATTAATTTGCATCACTGACTGCAGATGAAGGCAACAGCCGCTCAGAAAAGCTAAAGCAGAGAATTTCAGAGTATGCAAGAAGTATTCTCTTTATCTACGAAGGTCGAGCTAAAAAACAAAGGCAAAATTAATGGGGGCCACGTGCTTCTTCGCGCGTAGCATGAATACATGTTGCTGCGCATTTTTTTCACTTTGCTACGACCGGAGCATAATTTATAGGCAATGAAAGCAGACACAAAAAGCAAGGAGCCCAGAACCCTCCTCATGGATTTGCAGCGAAGGGTGAAAGATTACCGTACGAGCAGGTCTATCTATCTATCTATCTATCTATCTATCTATCTATCTATCTATCTATCTATCTATCTATCTATCTATCTATCTATCTATCTATCTATCTGTCTATCTATCTATCTATCTATCTATCTATCTATCTATCTATCTATCTATCTATCTATCTATCTATCTATCTATCTATCTATCTATCTATCTATCTATCTATCTATCTATCTATCTATCTAGCTGTTATTAAATTACCAGCTCTGCTTACATCATCAGTGAGAACAGCTAACTGTACAGAAACGAATTTATATTGCTGATCCAATCTTCCTTACTCTATTTTATGATGACCAAAGTACTGTTTGTGAGGCCAGAATTGCAGAAAATAAAAGTTAAGGCGACACAGCACTCGATACAAAGTGGCTCAAGACGGCACGACATGTCAGTTCAGATGTTAATCAACTCGGAATATCTCTGACGAATTTTTGGCCCCATCCAGTTACTAAAGGGGATCGTAGCGCTGTCACATCCTTGATCCTTTGCATCCTGCTCATGACAGCTCGCCTCCTATCAGCCGTGGCATTCCCATCCGATGCTTATCTTGTGCTGCTTGTTGACGCGAGAAGGAAATTGACGAATTGCGAACTCGTCAGATTGAAACGGAATTGAAAGAAGTTCTGTGCGCTTCTGTTGCTCAATATTCTAAGATTTCATGTAGTCTCATGTGAGATTCGATCCAAACTCATGAGATTTCTTGTAGTCTCATGTGAGATTCGATCCAAACTCATGAGATTTCATGTAGTATTATATGAGATCCGATCCAAACTCATGAGATTTCATGTAGTCTCATATGAGATTCGATCCAGTTTCATGAGATTCTATCTAGTCTCATGAGATTTGATCTAGTCTCATGTGATATTTTATCTAGTCTCATATGAGATTATATCTTTAGTCTCTATCCAGTTTCTATCTAGTCTCATATGAGATTTCTATCTAGTCTCATATCTAGTCTCATAGGAGATTATATCTAGTCTCATATGAGATTCTATTTGTACTAGTGATATTCTAGGTACTCTCATATTTGATCATAAATTGTTTCAAATGAGATCATATCTCATGATCTAATATCTTATGAGATCAAATCTAGTACGATTTATTCTATTCTACTTCCTAACAGATTCCTATTTCATCCTGAAAACTTTTCATATGCTTTCCACCTGGTCCATTAGAGGCGACTCATCTCAGGCCAAATGGAGTAGAAGCTGTTTGTTCCTAAACCCGAAACTTCTCAACTTTCATCCCTCACCAACAGAGAGCAGCTCTCATCATTTCTCTAATTTGTGTTTGCATATCGTTAATAATTGAGAAGTTGTAGCTCGTACAGGGTAAGCTGGGATTTTTGACCAGCAAAATCTTTTTAAGAGGCCTCTGAGCAGCACTTTAAGATAATTGGGACCACTGTCTATCAATAGGCGCCTTGAGCAAATATTTTCCAGAATACTCGTATGGCTTGTTTTACTTGAGTGGACAATATGAACTGGGCTCGACTGGGAAAAGTCTTGGCATTGAGAAGTGTATTATTCAATGACGCATTAGATTGTGCAAGACAAGGTGCTGGAGTGTACCTGATGGTGCTATAGAATATACCTCGGGATGCTAGAATACACATCAGGATGCTAGAATATACCTCAGGATGTTAGAATATACCTCAGGATGCTAGAATACACATCAGGATGCTAGAATATACCTCGGGATGCTAGAATACACCTCAGGATGCTAGAATATACCTCAAGATGCTAGAATATACCTTAGGATGCTAGAATATACCTCAGGATGCTGGTAGAATATACCTCAGGATGCTAGAATACACCTCAGGATGTTAGAATATACCTCAGGATGCTAGAATATACCTCAGGATGCTAGAATACACCTCAGAATGTTAGAATATACCTCAGGATGCTAGAATACACATCAGGATGCTAGAATATACCTCAGGATGTTAGAATATACCTCAGGATGCTAGAATACACATCAGGATGCTAGAATATACCTCAGGATGTTAGAATATACCTCAGGATGCTAGAATACACATCAGGATGCTAGAATATACCTCAGGATGCTAGAATATACCTCAAGATGCTAGAATATACCTCAGGATGCTAGAATATACCTCAGGATGCTAGAATACACCTCAGGATGCTAGAATATACCTCAAGATGCTAGAATATACCTTAGGATGCTAGAATATACCTCAGGATGCTGGTAGAATATACCTCAGGATGCTAGAATATACCTCAGAATGCTAGAATATACCTCGGGATGCTAGAATATACCTCAGGATGCTAGAATATACCTCAGGATGCTAGAATATACCTCAGGATGCTAGAATATACCTCGGGATGGTAGAATACCCCAGGATGGTAGAATATACCCCGGGATGGTAGAATATACCACAGGATGCTATAATATACCTCGGGATGGTAGAATATACTCCGGGATGCTAGAATATACCTCGGGATGCTACAATATACCTCGGGATACTAGAATATACCT
>NIVC01001203.1:0-142500 GCA_002269645.1 Macrostomum lignano | reverse complement strand
TGTATGAGAGTTATTCGAACAAAATAGTATGGTCTTCTCTGCGGGACGATTGATCAAGTCAAACGATTACTCTCTGAAGATGGAGCTCAGTTTAGGTTTGCAACTCCCGAGATTGCTGTCCCTACATCTAAATCACAGTCAGCATCTTCCATAGCCTCCATCAAAGTGCAACTCAGATACGCATGCGCGCATTCAGGGGGAGGGGGGCCTTAGGAGAGCAATTTCTCAGTAAGATTGAGTTAGCTTTTTGGGAAGAGCAGAGAGACATTCGGACGTCAGTTATAAGGAGAGCTTTAGAAGTTGTCTGAGAGAAGTCCCCCAAGCGGCTGCTGGCAACACACTGCATGGATACTGCAGCTGTGAGAGATATGGCCCAGCTCACATCGGAACTGCATGTCAGACGGAGTATCAAAGAAGCTATAATTGTCCATGTGGGTTCAGACCTACGAAAAATTGCTGTAGCTTGTGCGGAAGACAAATGGGATCTGTGTAGCTAGGCTCATAATGGGATATTTAGCGCGCAAAAGGATCAAGGATTAGCTGATATGCGAAAGAGGAGTCAGGAAAGCAAGAAATATAATTAAGTTTCTATATTTTGTTATTTTTGCTTCCTGCAGTCGATTGAGCTCTGCCTGATTCTGTACTCCTGAGATGAGGAATTAACCCAATTGGATTATGGATATGCATGTGAATCCAGTATGAATACAGTGATCTGAGTATAAATACTTCTGAAAACAATAATTTACTTACTATTCAATAATTCAGACGCATGCAGCGTGACACAAAGTGCACACGACTTTGGACACAAGGAAAGACTATAAAATATCAATAAATTAACATGTACATGCATCAAGCATGTCCTTTTTCTTATACATAATATACCAAAGAGCGACAAAAATACGAGCTAAATACATGTACTTTGTCCACATATGCTAAATACATACATGTACATTACGTGTACAATCTGCACACTGCGTGTTAATTTACAGTGTGAATATGCATTATACACATACATTTGCATACCAAGGACCCTGTATATACAGTTATATACAGTTGGTCCTTGTTGCATATATGTAGATGCATGCTACACGTGCGTTGTTGTCTTGCACAGATTTATTGTAATTCGCCTGTTGTTACGTCGAACACTAAGAACCCCGTTAACTAAGATATATACGAGAGAATATCTAGCAGAAAGACTGTTTGCACTGAAATTTGCAGCTACAGAATTTCGGCACTAAAATCTGACTGCTCTTCATTTAATTTGACAATTTCGTGATCATTGTCAATATTTGTGCTATTTTTTAAAAAACTTTAATTTTTTAAAAAATAAAGTCTAATAAGTTTACCAATATTTTTTCTGAAAAGTAGTTTAATTTGTGTAGTAAAAATTGTTTGTTAAAACTGTTATCTCCATGGACAACATTTTTTGATTTAGACTTTTTCTTAAAAACGCGCATTCAGAACTTGGACTCGGACTCAATCATCGTAAAAAAATCGTAATAAGTGTTAACAAGGCTTGTATTATTTGACTCAGTGCACATCAATCGTATAGTCAAATAAAAGTACTTAAATCACATCAGACAACATGACCGATGTTGAGGGTGAGTAGGACTTGATCTTCATGTTTCTTTATGAATTTAGGAACTTGACTTTTGTTTGGTAATTTAAAAAAAATTGAAAAGGTCATTTAAAAAAAATCAAAAGAGAAATTAGGATTTTCAATTAGTTAGTGGAATGAGCTCATTATTTTAATGTGCAATAAATATTTAGGTATTATAATTACTTTTACTACTGGCAATGCCAGCTAGCTACCAGTGCAAGTTCGAACAAAATCGGTCCAGCCATTTTTTCTCTAATCGATCACATAGATAGATAGATAGATAGATAGACACAGACAGACCATTTTTAGTATATAGGATTTTTGTAATTTACATTTTTATTGAAAAAAAGGTGCTG
Source organism: Macrostomum lignano (assembly GCA_002269645.1). Classification (NCBI taxonomy): domain Eukaryota; kingdom Metazoa; phylum Platyhelminthes; family Macrostomidae; genus Macrostomum; species Macrostomum lignano. The sequence continues at coordinate 140,544 of NIVC01001203.1, read as the reverse complement.
TATTTAAATTATCAATTTAATTTTTCTATTTTTATCTTCTAATTACTTCCGTTTGAATTTGATTCTTAAAACTTTTTAGTTTAAAATAAAGTTGTAAATTGTAGTCAATGACTAGCTTACTAGCTATAGAAAATAATAATTAGAAATTTTGAATGACTCAAAGTTAATGTACATTTGATGTTTTTATTTTATTGAGTTCTGATTAATTGGATGAGCTTAAAACTAGGGTACATTCTATAGATATTCTGTTAAAAATTGCAACCCCTAACTTCCATTCAGACAAGCAGGAAAACAAGGAGGCCAAGGTGCTCACAGATGTCAGCCTCATCAATTTGTCCCGAGCAGTGAAGCAAGGCGACCTGCAGCTCTACATGCTGCTAAATATTCCCACCGTGGAAATTATTCGACTTAAGTTTAAGAATGACGAGCAGCAACAAACTGAGACAGGTAATTTGCTTTTTGTCTTTAAAATTTGATTTTCGAGCTATTGGGGTGGGGTCCAAAGTCTTGGTTCAAAATCCGACCGAAAGAATGTACGAATTTAAATCTTTCCAAACACCATCTTTTCAGGTCTGTCGCAAAAGCTATTGCTGTACTGGAAGGCAATGCGCAACGGTGCAAAGGAGGGCGAGCTGATCCGAGAATTAGAGGCCGCCCTGGGTGACAGCGGGCAGCAGGACATTGCGGATATCGTGAGCCAGAGGCACCAAATCAACCAGGAGATTGTGCCCGAGCTCTTTGTTTCAGCCTAAAAAAGACGGATTGTTTTTGTGGGACGCAATTAACAATTTTGTGTTTAAAAACATGTTGCTCAAAGAAAAGTTAAGAATCTGGGGATTTTTAGAAGTGGGAACGCAGGTGTCTGAGGATTTTTTAAAATTGGGATCACAGGTGTCTGAGGATTTGGGTGAAAAAGGCATATTACATGCGTCTGAGGATCTGGATGAAAATAGGATCACAGGTGTCTGGGGATCTGGATAAATATGGGATCACATGTGTCTGGGAATCTGGGTGAAAATGGGATCACAGGTGTCTGGGGATCTGGATGAAAATGGGATCACAGGTGTCTGGGATCTGGGTGAAAATGGGATCATAGGTGATTGGGGATCTGGATGAAAATGGGATCACAGATGTCTGGGGATCTGGATGAAAATGGGATCAAAAGTGTCTGGGGATCTGGAGAGAAGCGGGATCACAGGTGTCTGAAGATCCTTGCTTTGGGATAATGTAATCAAAAGTAACTGTCACTGAAGTCATGGCCAATAAATTTTGCTTTATTTCCGCTTTAAATTTGCATGCTTATAGCAGAGATTTAATCAACTTCTATCGCTCCTTATGCAGCTGTTCACCTTATACAGTTTTCTAACTTCTGATCATTGTTATGTTTTGTTTAAAATTTAAAATAATTTTTTGCAAGTGACATTTCTAGATGTGATTTTTCACTAGCCAGTTATTTACAAGTGTACTATCGCTATCTCTCCAAAGATGTTTTGCTAAATCTCTGTTTTTAAATATTCTATCCTTCTAAGCTTTTGTCTGTCTGTCCGTCTTCCTTTGCAATTTTTCTAATCTTCCTTATCCTTTAAAAATGCAACAATATTTATACAATCTGCTTTCTCTCTAAAAGCTTTTCATGTATTGATGCTTTAACAAATAAATTTATCAATCTGCTCCGCATACACTCAACTTTAATGACGATTTCTAAATGATGTTATATTTGTTTTAATGCGTCAAAATATAAAACTCTGACCAATATATACAATAACAAAAAGGTTTGTTATAACGCAGCTATACTCGTAAAAATAAAAAAGTGTCTATAACGTGACCATACATGTAGTATTCAATTTTTTTTGGAGAAACACCGCAAAAATGGGAGTCGGACTACAGATCCCTACTCCATATAATATATTGAGATATATTTGTTATAAATCACCAGTTACTTCATAATTTGAATCAACAAGTGTACGAATTTAAACTATTAAGTTATAACAAGTTTTAAATAAGTTCGCATAAGCAAGGTAGAGTAAAGAAGAGATTAGTTGAAGCAAAAAATCAGATTTAGAGTGAGAGGTGTTCTGTTTAGAAATCACGCAGGTTAATCAAATAAATCCTGATATTTTTTTGCAGTTTTGAGAATCAGAAGGCCAATAATTAGGTGCGTATTATATAACAGTTTATGGAGAAATAAGCAGCATTAGATTAACAAACATGGGTGATAGTCTGTTATCCAAATAAACGTACTAGGAAAATCTAATAAACAACGAAAAAAAATCTTTTCATATACTAATATGGCAAACAAGGTGAATGGCATTCAAAATTAAGGATAGCAAAACAGATAGTAAAATGTACTTTATAAGCAATAATTATTGGCGAACTTATAGTAAAACTACGAAACAAGAATAAGATAGAAAATCTACTAGCTATACACAACTTGGAATGTGTGTTGAAGTAAAAAACCAGGCTTCAAAGACCGCCGCGCATCATAGCTGTTTATGGCAATTGATGGCGCAGTCGTTTGAGTCAAGGTTCGTTTAACATGGCACAAAAGAATTAAAAATAGTTAAGTAATAAGTAATCTTCTATACTTAAAATATACACAGTGTGGTCCTCGAAAACCGCGTACAGTCAAATTGGTGAGCATGAGGTGTTACGGAGCCTGTGACACCGTTCTCTGCCACCAATAGCTACTATAGGCAACGAACATAAAAACTGGAGCAAGCAAAATCATTCAAACTTTTTTCTCTTTTAGAGTTGCGTAATCAGTACTTACTAAAACACAAGGTAAGGCAAAGTGGCAATACAGTAATTACAAGTAATTAATAAAAAGTCTCTTTTTACAAGAGTCACAGCGCTTATGAGCCTTGGACGAAATTGACCGCTCGCCTCTGCTGTACTTATAGCGGAATTCACGGCAACTGACCAAATCAAGCAGCTTGGTGTGCGGAAAGCTTAACAAAGACTTATTAAGTCTTTATTCGCTATTCTTGCACAGCCTGGCTTTTATTAGTCTTGATTGAGCAGATCGCGAGAACAGCCTGAGCACACAGCAGAGAGAGGAGTGTCGCTTTCCCACAGTTTTTGTACGGTAAATTCATTCACTGCTTTGTTAAAAAGCGTATATAAGCAAATATTTTTAATTGGATTTTTTTGTTATAATTAGATATACCAATCAAGTGAGAAAATGGATTAACAAAGTAAGCAAAATATCACAGTTAGGCTTAGGCTGGGAGCTTAACAAGGCCATTACCGGTCAATCGATTTAACAGTCCAAGTCCACGTCATTCGTGGGTGAAAAGCGTCACGTTAATACGGCTCTTTATTTCCGTTCCTATTTTAAGACGCCAAAATGTACATCTAGAGAAGTGTACATTGGCCTAGCCAGTAAAACACCCACCTCACGCCTCGCAGTGGGGGGTTAGAAGGTTCTAGTGATGTACTCTGCCTTATCTCGCCAAGTGTACGCATTTCACCCACGAAGCAGGCATCTCTCTGCCCCAACCGTCTCAGTTCCAGTTCACTTCTTCTTGCCTTTCTTAGCCGAAGCTCGCGGACTTTTGCTGGCGCCCTTCTTCCCGGCGCCGCCCTTCTCTGCTTTCAACGCTTCGGCCTCCGCGGCCGCGGCCGCCTCAGCCTCGGCCTGTTTGGCCGCGAGCTCCTGCTGCCGCTGACGCTCCGCCTCCAGGCAGCTCTGACGGTAGGCCTCTCTAGCCCGGAAGAACTGCTCCCGGTAAGAGTCCGTCTGCTTCTGTTAGTCGGTTTATAGGTTGCATTTTGGTAATTAGGAACGGATGCTACAGGTTTGAGAATTAATTTAGGCATTCGGTGTGATTCTGTGAGGCTACAGGTTGCTGGTAATAAGGGTTCAGAAGGAAAACTTGGGTAATGCTTGTTTGGGGATGGTTTTTAGTAACGGTTTTAGTATTATTGGGTAAAGCATATAGCTGTTCAGGTATCATCTAAAGCCAGGCTCTCAACATTCGCAGCTGTGTCACTGCTGCTGGTGACATTAACCGCCTGCGCGCTCGCGCCCCCAGCTTCGCCGGCGCTTGTCAACGAGCTCTGATTGGGGGGCGCGGTGCGGTTACTAGCGGTTGCTAGGGACGCTGGCTCCGGCGCCAGCTTAGGTTTGGGATAGCTGACAGCTGGCGGTGCCTTTGCTGGCTCAGCCGCGGCTTGTTGACCATCGCCTAGCAACTGTCTGCGATAAGCGGTTATCGCCTTGGCGTAGGCAATCCTTCTGGAGTCCACTTTGTCCTTTTAGCAAAGTGACGAGATGGCGGCGCGTGTTTGCAATCGGATGTGTGGCGGATTCGTTTGGCGAAAATCGGTCTGTGCCTTTAGGGGTTGGCCCTCATGGACCGCGAATCGCCCCTGACCCAAAATTACGCTCAAACTGAATCTTCAGACTACACGAAGGTCTCACCTGGAGCATCTGCACGAATCCCATGTAGTTCTTCCTCTCCTCGTTTCTAGCCAAACGGTCAATCTCAGTATTCTTCTCCCAGTCGGCAAGGAACTCTTTGAAGCGCTCCATTTTGTCCTCCATGATCTCGTCCTCTTCCTGCTTGATGGTCTCGTAGTCCTTGTGCACCGCGCGCGACGGGTCGCCGCGCAGGTAGGCGGAGATGTCCAGCGGCTGAAGAATCTCGCGCGGCGGCGGTGGCGGTGGCGGCTCCGTGAGTAGCGGCTCGTCGAACGGAGGGACATCCTCTTCTGCCGGGGCAGCAGCAGGAGCTGGGGCGGCGGCGGGTGCAGCTGCGGCGGTGGTGGCAGCTTCGCCCTCCGCATCAACTGCTGGTGGAGGCGGCGGCGGTGGAGTCGGTGGCGCTTCCGGGTTGCGGACCAGGTGAGTGCTGAGGTACTGCAGACGGCTCTGCTTGGCTTTCTCAGCCCGTCCGGGGGCCATCTCCTCCCAGGCTCGTTTCATGCTCTTGAACTGGTCGGCTCGCTCCGTGTCCCTGCGCACCTCGATCTCCTCAGACTGCGACGCATCGGAGATGACGCGCAGCACCCAGTGCGCCTTGCGCTCATCAAACGTGGCGGATTCTGGCCTGCTGGCCGACGGGTCTCCGGCGGCGCCTTTTTTGTCACCACCTTTGCCGTCCTTGCCGCCTCCTTTGCCGTCTTTGCCGCCATCTTTGCCGCCGGCGGTTTTAGCTGGCGCAGCCTTGCCTTTGGCGTCCTTTTTAGCGGCGCCGCCAGCGGTTGAGCCGGTGACCGTGGCCTCCAGCTTCTGAGCCTCCTCTGTTGGCTCCTTGGGCTTGCCGACCACTGTAAAGGTGTTTTGGACAAATCGATTTTATTTTGAAGAGAGGATAGAGAGTATGGAAACTCGAAATTGATTTTGTCTGAGTTCGACGTTTCTGCAGCATAGCAACTAAACCCATTTGGTTGATTCATTTTTATTGTTAGCATTAAAAAACAGTTATAGAATATCAATACAATATAAGAACGTGTGACTGTTAAATTTTCACGGTATTTTAGTTAGATTCCTATTACAGAGAGGTGTTATATATAATCTGAAAGAAGATAGTAGGTGACATAAATACGTCAATGATTCTGTTTGTGCTTTAGAAGAATCTTTTCTTTGCATCCTCTGTCTCTTCCTTCACTGCACCTGAGGATGCCCCAGAAGGCATATCCATCTGAGAGTCCTTTACAGACTCGACAACTGAGTCAATATTGGTTTTGCCTGAAGATACCCGACTGTTGCAGTCGCTGGCTGACTGCTGCTCCGATTGAGTCGATGCGGCGGCAGCTGGGAGAGCTTGAACTCTTCGCTCAGAGGCTGCAGAGCTTCCTGCAGAGATCTGTGCTGCTCTCACCTGCCTTCGCGATTGTTGCCACTGCGATGCTGCTCTGGGCAGCAGCAGAGTGAGAACTGGCTCTGCTCTGCTAGTTCTCGGTGCTGAGAACTCTTAATGCAGAATTTGTTGACCGTGATTGTTCTCGTAAACATTTGGATGTAATACCGAATGCTTAGAAAGATCTAAGAGTGTCAGACGCTTTGAGGATGTACGAAGTAAACAATTAGAAGGACATGGAAGCTTTTATGATTTACGGGATTAGAAGATTTAGAAGCTTGGAGGATGTGGAATCTTGGAGGATGTGGAATCTTGGAGGATGTGGAAGCTTGGAGGATGTCGAAGCTTGGAGGATGTGGAAGCTTGGAGGATGTGAAAGCTTGGAGGATGTGAAAGCTTGGAGGATGTGGAAGCTTGGAGGATGTGGAAGCTTGGAGGATGTGGAAGCTTGGAGGATGTGGAAGCTTGGAGGATGTGGAAGCTTGGACGATGTGGAAGCTTGGAGAATGTGGAAGCTTGGAGGATGTGGAAGCTTGGAGGATGCGTAAGCTTATAGAATGTGGAAGCTTGGAGGATGTGAAAGCTCGGAGGATGTGGAAGCTTGGAGGATGTGGAAGCTTGGAGGATGTCGAAGCTTGGAGGATGTGGAAGCTTGGAGGATGTGGAAGCTTGGAGGATGTGGAAGCTTGGAGGATGTGGAAGCTTGGAGGATGTGGAAGCTTGGAGGATGTGGACGCTTGGACGATGTGGACGCTTGGACGATGTGGAAGCTTGGAGGATGATTGCAAAACTTCAATATGTGAGCATGCAATAATGTACTCCTTTGTTATAACGTATGCAGGAGCTAAATCAAAATCTTACCTTTGAGATCCTCTTTCTCCTGCTCTTTAAGCTGCTCAACAAAAGCCCAGTTGGCGGCTGTCAACGGCCAGACTTCGTCTAGCAGTCTAGCCTGAATGATGTACTTGTGCGGCTTGAACTCTCCCGTTAGCTCGTGGGCGATGCTTGACACACTGCTGGCGTGCTGCGAGTTTTAATGAGTGGGATTGATTTTGTCTGCTACTATGCTAATATTCTTACAAATTCATTTATTACTCCCAATGATGAGACGCGGCACTCACCGACAGCTTGCCCTCCTTGCTTCTCGCCGAGCCTCTGCCGCCTCCGCTGGCACGCTTGCCTGCTCCACCGCCACGTCCGGAGCCGCGCGACGGACTTCGGCCTCCACCGCCGCCTCCGCCGCTTCCGGCTTCGGTCCCAGCGGCTTCCTCTCCGACTCCCTCCGGCAGTTTGTCTTTCAAGAACAGGAAGACCGGCAGGAACACCTGACCCTTGCCCTCGGTCGATAGCATCACCTCTTCGTCGTCGAGAATTTCTAGAACGACGGCGATGTCTGGACGAGACAGTCGCAGATGCAGCGTAGCGAGATGATCCTCGGCTACGCGGACCGATTGGCGGAAGATCACTCGGCGTTGGTTCGGCACGTAGTAGTCTTGCAGCTGCCTGGTGGCGAAGTTCGAGTTCACGTCGGATCGTGAAGGCTGCAGCAGCTGCTTGTCATCGCCGATCAGACGCAGGCGCCACTTGCCCTGAGGAGACACCTTGATAGGAGTGGTGGATTCGACGGTTGAAATTGACTTTTACGAGACATTATGTATCTTAACATTGCTTGGAAATAATATATTTCATTTCTTCGTGTACTTTGATTAATAAGGTACTTATCAAGTCTCTTAAACCCTAATTTGGCACTATTTGGCTTGTTCTTAACCTATCTAAACCTGTTCTTTAACAGTTGAGGCCCTGCAAAGTCGATCTCTCACCTGATCCTTCGGCGACTTGGCCACGCCAATCATGGTGTAGCCCAGACAATTCTTTTTAAACACCTGGGCCGGCATTCTCTCGCCCAGCGATCGTTCGAATTCTCGATAGTCGTCGTTGTTGATGACCCGCAGGCAGCAGGTTGGCACGGTGCATTGCATCTTGGCGAGGACGCGAGCACCAGGTGAAACAACGCCCAACGTTGGAGCCTCGTCTGGTGCGTGGAAAATCTCGCGAAACACGACGAAAGTCTGGCCGCCAGCTGGCTGCTCCTGGCAAGCGCCTGAGTAGTCATGATAGTAGAGATAATTGGCAGCGTCTGGTGAGAACGGGTACCGCGTGGCGCTCTCAGGACTCAAGCGGAACAGAGTACGCAGCAGGTAGAGTCCCAGAGACTCAGCGTTGGGCTCCATGAAAGACCAGGCCTTGAGCAGGAAGTCCTGAACTCGAGCGTGCGCTTTGCCGTCCGGGTGCCGGCTGGCCAATATGTGCCTGGCTGTGGTGCCGCGCCAGCACTTCTGCAGGCGGGTCACCGCGATGAGCTGCTCTGGCCCGATCTCTCGGTTGAACCAACTATTGGGATCCTGTTCCATTTCTGCGGGTTGCAAGTTAGTTTAGTACCTTGTTAGACAGTGGGCTTGAATTATTCTCCTCTCCATGAAAGACTTTTAGTTCAACTACGAGCTAGAAACGTTTAAACGTTATTAACTTGTCACTAAGCGTTTTGTAATGTTAGTTCCTGAAACACGTTAATTTTTTTCTGCTGAAGCATTATTACGATTAGTGAACTTCACAAGTTACATTAGAAACAACAGTTGAAAGAAACTACTGGCTAAATAGGCAACAAAACGGCACTGAAAATTTTGTTATCAGATTTAAAAGAAGACAAACGTACAGAACAATGACACGGCCATGTTAAGAGCAACTCCTGTTTTAGACTACTTTACGGCATTCCAATAACTTGTTATTTATTCAAAGCACGCCATAGTTCATAGTCTATGGCCGTGCAGTGGATTTAAAGTACTGGCCGTACTATCAGTCTGATCCGGTTCGGCCGAATCCTCCGCTGCGGCCCGTTCCGCCGCTGCCGCCGCGGCCGCCTTGCCTTTGGTGCCCTTGCCCTCCTTGGCCGGGGCCGGCGGCGGCGGGGCAGCTGCCGCCTCTTTTAGAGTGGAAAATAACCAACATTTTTGTACTTTCAAAAACGCATTAACAATTGCAGGAAATGTACACTGACAGACAGAAAAACAGAGCAAAAACAAACAGAAAGGAAGACACGACATGTGGTGGATACAGGCTCCGTAGGATCACACCGAACTACTGAGACTAATGTATTCATCAATATATATCGAGATTGGTAAAAAAATCATACTCCTGAACTTGAAGCCAGAAAGTGCTCCTGAAATCGCGTATTTTAATCAATAAGATTGTTTAAATTATCGGTTTAAACTTGTTTTTGAATTCGATTTATTAAAAGGCAGAAAATTTTGGAACAGGACTCACTCTGTTTCTGGGCGAACGTCAGCTGCAGTGGATTCTTCGTCACCGCGTCCTTCATGAACGTCTTCCAAGCGTTGGCCATGTCTGGCGTCGGATTCTTGCCCTCCAGAGCTTTGATGAGCATGGCGTAGAACGCTGACTTGAACACCTCCCAGTGCTTGCGGCCGTCGAACTTCTTCTGATGATGAAACGGACAGTGCAGACGCCAGAACTCCTGCTCCGCTGCTGCGCGAAGCTCTGGCTCGTGGAAGTTCTTGACGATGTTGCCGACCGCTTGCATGAGCTTGCTGGCGTAATCCTTCAGCCTGTGTCGGTGCGAGATTGGGGTCAACTAACTAACTAACTAACCGACTAACTGACTAATTAACTAACTAACTAACTAACCGACTAACTAACTAATTAACTAACTAACTGACTAACTAACTAACTAACTAACTAACTAACTAACTAACTAACCGTTTAACTGACTAATTAACTAACTAACTAACTAACTAACTAACTAACTAACTAACTAACTAACTAACTAACTAACTAACTAACTAACTAACTAACTAACTAACTAACTATCTAACTAACCGACTAACTGACTAATTAACTAACTAACTAACTAACTAACTAAATAACTAACTAACTAACTAACTAACTAACTAACTAACTAACTAACTAACTAACTAACTAACTAACTAACTAACTAACTAACTAACTAACTAACTAAATAACTAACGAACTAACTAACTAACTAACTAACTAACTAACGAACTAACTAACTAACTAACTAAGTAACTAACTAACTAACTAACTAACTAACTAACTAACTAACTAACTAACTAACTAACTAACTAACTAACGAACTAACTAAATAACTAACTAACTATCTAACTAACTAACTAACTAACTAACTAACTAACTAACTAACTAACTAACTAACTAACTAAATAAGCTAAACTAACTTGACATGCTTGCTAGAGCCTTACCTCAGCGGCTCCTTCTGCAGCAGCGGCAGGATGTCCTCCTCTGTACCAAAGTTGAATGGACTGGATGACACCATCTTGCAGTGGTAGCCCAGTGGCGCCTTGGTGAACAGCTTCAACACGTGACGTCCGGGCGGCAGGTTCAGCGAAATCGCCTTCGTACCGGTGGTCTTCAGACGCTTGAACGGAGCGCCAATGCGCAGCGTCTTCCAGCTGTGGAATTCTGCGCGACGGATGGAGAATGGGCGATTTCGGGGATTTGGCTAGCTTTAGACAGGATTGAGGATGAAGATATAGAAGATATAGCAACTCACCAGAGATAAAGCTGCCAGGAACCAGAGGCTCAGGTCCTGAAGCGGCTGCTGAAGCGGCCTGCGCGTCCTCGCCACCCGCTGTCGGGGTGTCCGCCCGGCCGCTGCCGTCGTCGCCAGACAATTTCGTGAATTCGCGGCCCGATTTTTGTAGCTGCTGCGGCGCCGCCCCAGCTGTCGGAGTCGGCGCCGACACTGGCTGGGGCGGTTCAGGCCAACGGCACAGAGCCGACATGGAGAATATAATCTCCGTGGGTTCTAGCGAATCGACCATCAGGAACATCGGAGAGCGCTCGTCCGAGTTGCTGATCTGTTTGTGTGAGGTTAGGAAGTTAAATTTTCGATTTTCTTGTCGCTAATATTGTCGGTTTTGTTGTCGCTAATATTGTCGGTTTTCTGTTCGCTAATATTGTCGGTTTTCTGTTCGCTAATATTGTCGGTTTTCTTGTCGCTAATATTGTCGGTTTTCTTGTCGCTAATATTGTCGGTTTTCTTGTCGCTAATATTGTCGGTTTTGTTGTCGCTAATATTGTCGGTTTTCTTGTCGCTAATATTGTCGGTTTTCTTGTCGCTAATATTGTCGGTTTTCTTGTCGCTAATATTGTCGGTTATCTTGTCACTAATAAATTTGATAAAAAATATCTGGTCAACAATGACTTTAACGGAAAGACAGAATGTGCGCGACACCTGCTGTCTGTGCGATAAGGAATAACAAAAAGTACATCTGAGACGCGCCACTTTAACGAGCCGAAACTCATTGCTGTCATCTGTATGAAGCTATTGAAATATAACATTTTTACAAGTATTGCGACGCTTCAGTTGCTAAAAAATGCTGCTTTTTGCGAAAGCTTTACAACTATAGAACGATGAAGATTACGAGAGAAGATTTCCGCTTTAACTTTTCTGCGCTGACACGAATAACGGAGTTTAATTAGACTACACTTAAACTGAAATGTTTGACAAAAAAAATGCTTTCAAACCGAGTGACTGCTAGCGCCCGCATAAGCAGTTGGCGGCACTTGCAGCAAGTTATGGCTGGATTTTTTCTTAACAACCGCGGCGATACTTGAGGCGATGAATGATGCTGTGGCGGAATGTTTCGGCGCGAGAAAATACTTACTGACGCTTCTGAGTTTTACTACTTATAGTAGCTCAAAATGAAAAGTCTATTGGCTAAATATAATTTTTTTAGGAATTATAACAAAAGTTTCTGTAAAAAATTAAAAAAAACTTACTGGAGCTGCGGCACCCGCTGCTGACTTGCGTGTCTCTTTTGCTGGCGTGCCGCTGTTGGCGATGTTCTGAAATTATGTTTTTATGTTATTCAGATTCAATGATTTGCGATTGAAAATTTTGCTATTACCGATATCACGTTAGTATTTTAACAAATGCAAGACTTACTTTGAGGTCGCTGTGTGTTTGCCTGTGCTGGTAGGTGTGCACCTTGTGGTACACGTGAATGCAGCTGGAATTAATTTTAGAAAAAACAGCATACGTGAAATAATATAGTTTTTGTTTTAATTAACTTACATAAAATTGCATCTACTTGTTAAGTGATTAAAATATTAAAAACTGTATTTTTTTATTTGTTTTTTCCTAGTCTTTATCTGAAATAAATTTTTAAACGTAGATGAAATTCTAATTATTTGTTTTAATTAACTTACATAAAATTGCATCTACTTGTTAAGTGATTAAAATATTAAAAACTGTATTTCTTTATTTGTTTTTTCTTAGTCTTTATCTGAAATGAATTTTTAAACGAAGATGAAAATCTAATTATTTGTTTTAATTAACTTTCATAAAATTGCATCTACTTGTTTCGTAATTAATATTAAAAAAACTGTATGTTAATTTTTATTTTTTTCTTAGTCTCTCTATCTAAAACGAATTTTTAAACGAAGACGAAAACCTAATTTTTTGTTTTAATTTCTGTTATTTTCTAGTACAATAACTTATTCTTTTTTAAATCAATTACAATAATTTCTAAACTAAAACTCATTAGCTAAAAATGTATATGTTGACTTTCAATTTCAACTTGTTTAACTCTAATATAAAAAAAATTCGCTAATTTTAGGAAATTAATCCATTAACAACAGATCGGCTCTCACTGGAAACATTCCACCAGCTCGGAGAGATCCAACCACTTCTTATGCTCGGCCGATTTCTGCTTTCCATTCAGACTCGGATCCAATTCGGATTTCGATTCGATCAGAGCGTCCAGCTGCGACCCGGAATGCTGCACCGTGATGTTCGGCGCTGACGAACCTGCGGTTTCTGCCGCCTGTTGCTGCTTCGGTGCGTTTGCTGCAGCTGGGGCTGCCGCCGTTTTCGCAGACTTCCCGCCAGCCTTGGAGTCTGGCGCCTGCATGGCGTGTGGGTTTACACGGTGTGAGGTTTTTTTAAAAATAATTATCGTTTACAAATTATAGCAAAGAAAGCAGTAAAACAAATATGATAGAAAGCTTGCAGAAAAAGAGGCGCAGACATAAGTTATATACGTATAAAGCATAATAAATTAATTTAAGAAGCATTTAGTATACAGAAAATGTTGAAACGTTTTACTTCCATCTAAGCTAAATATAATTATAATAATTATACCGGTGATTTTGGCGTCTTTCTCGATCGTTGCAGCAACGGCGACTGGGGAAATTTAAGATTAAAAACAAGCTAGCAAATGCAATTCACACTACTAACAGTTCATAAACTGTGAGTAGTAACCAGTCGGTAAAATTTAAAATGAGATTTGCTGTATTTTTGTTTACTTACGGCCAGTTTGTCAGCCGCGGCGCCAGCTTCTCCGGCGCCGGGCGCCAATTCAGCCTGGCGCCTCTCTTCGGCCTCGCGCTCCGCCGCCAGCCGCGCCTCCTCGGCTTCGCGCGCGCGCCGCTCCGCCTCCTGAACGTCCCAGTCTGGCGCCGATTCGTCAAATTCGTCAATCGGAGGATTTGGTGGCGTCTCTGGCCGGGTGGACCGCCGGCTCAGCGAGGAGGTCGGGCGGGAGGTCGACTGCGGCAGCGGTACCGGGTCCACCTGGGGCGGGAGGAGGGGGTAAGTGACCTGTCTTCATCTTCTACATCTTCTTCTTCTAGAGAATACCTGTCTCTGTCCACCTGTCTCTATCTATCACAGTTCCTAGTTGACTACCTGTCCCTATCCTATCTGTCCTTATCTACCTGTCCTTATCTACCTGTCCTTATCTACCTGTCCTTATCTACCTGTCCCTATCCTACCTGTCCTCATCTATCTGTCCTTTTTTGCCTGTCTCTATCCTACCTGTCTTTGTCCTACCCGTCTTTATTCTACCTGTCTTTATCCTACCTGTCTTTTTCGTACCTGTCTTTTAATCCTACATTTCCTTATCTACCTGTCCCTATCTACCTGTCCTTATCTACCTGTCCCTATCTACCTGTCCCTATCCTACCTGTCCTTATCCACCTGTCCACTCAGCCCTGTCCCACCCCTCACTTTATAATTCACAAAGGGCGATTCCACTTCAATAGCACAGATCGGTTTCTCCTCCGTCACGCCGACCGCGTCGCCGACTTCGCCGCAAGCTGAGGCGTCGGGCGCTTCACTTCTCGGCAGCGGCCGTTTCACCTTCGGCCTGATCAGCTTCCAGGCTGGAATCTCTTCCGGCGGCTTGGGCGGCTCCAACGGGCAGACACGGAACTTGGTCAGTTGCACTGGATGGCTGTACAGGTAGGAGAAGCCTCGCTGCCTGAGCTGCTCGCTCTTGTTGGCGCAGTCAGCCAGTGAGGTCACCTGCAGCGGCTGCCGCCTTGTGGCGTCGTAATAGGATGCGAAAATTGCCACCTCGGGCTTGTCGTAGACGACCGTGTCCTCCTCTGCGTTGGGGTTGGGTTGTACTGGGTGAGGAGGATCTTGACGGCTAATGGGCACCTAATGGCTGACTAATAGAATTCTAATCAAACTAATTAATGTTTATTGTGGTCTTATTGCACGTCATAACACAAGGTTTAATGGGTTAGCCATTTAACGCCGATCCTTAAGGGCTGTTTTATAAGTATCTAATGGGTGTCTAATTGGTATATAATGGTTGTCTAATTGGTATATAATGGGTGTCTAATTGGTATATAATGGGTGTCTAATTGGTATCTAATGGGTGTCTAATTGGTATATAATGGGTGTCTAATTGGTATCTAATGGGTGTCTAATTGGTATCTAATGGTTGTCTAATTATAATATCTAATGGGTGTCTAATTGGTATCTAATGGTTGTCTAATTATAATATCTAATGGGTGTCTAATTGGTATCTAATGGTTGTCTAATTGGTATCCAATGGGTGTCTAATTGGTATCTAACGGTTGTCTAATTGGTATCTAATGGTTGTCTAATTGGTATCCAATGGGTGTCTAATTGGTATCTAACGGTTGTCTATTTGGGATCTATTGGGTGTCTAATGGGTGTTTAATTGGTATCTTATTGGTATCTAATAGATGTTTAATAGGTGTCTAATGGTTGTCTAATGGGTGTCAAATATGCGTTTGTTTGGTATCTAATACGTGTGTAATGGGTGTCTAATGGGTGTTTAACTGGTATCGAATAGATGTTTAATAGGTGTCTAAATTGGTGTTTAATGGTTATCTAATGGCTGTCCTATTAATATTCAATCGGTATTTATTGAGTATCTAATGGGTGTCTAATGAGTCTCTAATGGACATCTAATTGGTATCTATTGATTGACTTATATGGGTCTCTGGATATCTAGTATGTATATATAGTGGGTGTGTAAAAGGTATCTAATATGTGTCTATGTAGTGTCCATTGGGTATCTAATGGGTGCCTATTTGAATGTCTAATGAGTGTCTAATTATCGTCATATAGTTGCCAAACAGGTGTCTATGGCCAAAACTACAAAATGCACTTACTGGCTTTGTCTCCTTTGGAAGCTTTCGCCTCTTTTTTATCTTCTTTTCCTGAAATTGACACGAAAATTGCAAAATTGCAGGTGTTATTCCAAATTTTGAATTCGAATCTTTGGCGGTTAAACTTGACTATTAGGAAAAACCAATTAGCAGTTTTACCTTTGCCTTTGTCAGCGGGTCCCGGCGGTTTGCCTTTGCCTTGCGGCTGCTCCGGCTGCTTCTCAACGTCCGGCGTCTGCAGATTAACAAAATATTTTCTTGAACGATAGAACAATTTAGGAAGTAAATAAATTAAATAAATAGAAATTTGGCTGCGAAAATAAAAACTAAAAAGATTTTCTGCAAATTTAACTTTTATCGAAATTTTCTAAGAAAAACAGCGTAATGTCTAAAAGATTTCTAAGAAAAAAACACGAATTTAGTCGAAAAAATAATTTCGATGGTTTCTTGGAAACCCAATAAAGATTAAAATGATTTTCCGCAAATGTAATTTGTTTCATCGAAATTTTCTAAGAAAAACAGCATAATATCTAGACGATTTCTAAGAAAAAACAAAAATTCAGTCGATAAAATGAAAAAATTCCGATGGTTTCTTAGAAACGAAAGATTTCATAGCTTAGCAAAACAAATCAGATAAATCAGCGAGGTTTCAAGAGCAGGAATCTACATCGCGAATGCTCAGCGGAAGGTATTGTTTGGCCACTCGACAATTTTTTTGTTCGAGTTTTACCAACCGTCATTTTGGGGGCCTGGCCCAGCCTGACTGTTGAGGCTGAGGAGCTCAAGTTTAAATGGGCTCCGGAGGACTGCCCGTCTGCTGGGACTGCAGCTTGCGGCTGCTGAGCCTGCTGATGCTGTTGTTGATGCTGTTGATGAAGATTGCTCTTAGAGGCTGGAGCAATCTGACCCTTGATTTTTCGATGACATTCGGTAAGGTATAAAAATATTATTAGTGATTTTTTGAATCTTTCTAATTGAACAAGCCAGACAAAAACACGCGCGTTAATTCGGTAGCCTCCAATGCAAATTTTAGTTCAAAGTGTCTATGGTAAAAACTGCACTCACGGTTCCAGCCGGAACCTCTTCCATCCCCTCGGCTGTTGGATCCTTCTCCGCCGGCTCCGGCAGCTTCCACTCCGGAAGCAATTTCTGCAACATCTGCCACAGCTTCTCCGAGCTCTCCTTCCTGATTGGGTGTGAAAAAAATTATAGAAACCGTGTTTTTAAAAATGATTACATACTACTTACATTTCAAATCTAGACCAGTAGTTAAAAAGCGGATTATTTCCTAAATAATTTTTATAAATAAAAATATAATTGATTCCCCTAATGGCCAGATGTGCAACCGACAGCTCAGCCGCAGCTATTGCGTGGCGCATCTGAAGGCTGCGTACGGCTGTTCAGTCCAAGGACTGGGGGGTCGCCACACACCCTCAATTACCCCAGCTACTGCTGGCACCCATTTTAAAGCTGTTTGAACTGAATCAATGCAGAGTTCAGTGTCTTGCTCAAGGACACAAATTGTTCCGAGTGGGTATAGAATCGAACCCCCGACCTTTCAGTGGCAAGTCCGACGCTCTAACCACTATAGTGGGCCTAATATAATAAAAAATCACACCTCAGCTCACCTGACCATAATGGTCTGTGGCAGCCAGCCAGTGAGGCAGTGAATCGGTGAAAAGTCGCCAAACTCCTGGGTGCCGCTGCCGCCTCCGTAACTGTAAAAAAAAGAATTTCCGCCGATATGTTGTGTTTTTACATTTTAATCGTCGTTAATTTTTTCCGGTGTTACAAAAAAGACACAAATTATTTATTTTAATAATATAGTAGCTTATTCTTCGTTAAGTAAATTTGACTATTCTAGATCAAAATTTATATCAATTTTAAATAATAGCTCTAAACTCCATTAACTATTATAATTTCGATACCATGTCGCTAATAATCAAATCAATCGGATTTTCAAACTCACTCGAGTGCAGCCACTTTGATGAGGGCCTTAGTGAGCAGCATGGGCCACAGTTCGTTCTGTCTGGCTGTCATTGGCAGCAAAATGTTGTCGTTCTCGTCAAGAGGCAAGCTGTCATCAACGTAGATCTTGCGCCATTGGCCCTGCGCAGAAATTTCATTTGTTTTTTTGTATAAATGACGATGGGATATTGTACTTAAATTTCAACCAACCAAATTAGGGAATTTAAGAATCTGGGAGCGCGAGATCGAATCTAGTGGTGCCAAATTAGGTAATGTAGGGGCGCCAGATTGGGTAATCGAGGGCGCCAAATTGGGTAATCGAGGGCGCCAAATTGAGTAATCTAGGGGCGCCAAATTGGGTAATCCAGGGACATCAAATTGAGTAATCTAGGGGCGCCAAATTGGGTATTCTAGGGGCGCCAAATTGAATAATCGGGGGCGCCAAATTGAGTAATGTATGGGCGCCCAATTGGGTAATCTAGGGGAACTAAATTGGGTAATCTACGGGCGCCTAATTGGGTAATCTAGGGGCACTAAAATGGGTAATCTACGGGCGCCCAATTGGGTAATCTAGGGGCACTAAAATGGGTAATCTAGGGGCGCCAAATTGGGTAATCTAGGGGCACTAAAATGGGTAATCTAGGGGCGCAAAATTGGGTAATCTAGAAGCGTCCAATCGGGTAATCTAGAGGCGCCAAATTGGGTGATCTAGGTGCGCTAAATTTGATCATCTAGGGGCGCCAAATTGATTAATCCAGGGGTGCCAAATGGGTTAGTCCAAAAGGCGCCAAATTTGGAAATCTTGGCTCTGTAGATTTTTAAATCTTTTAATGAATCTCCCCGCAAAGGATGAAAAAACTCAATAAATTTCAACTACTCTACTATGAGTAGCACAGAATAAAACGCACAGAAAATTCTAAATACACGCATGCACTTACTAGCCAGAACAGTCGCACAACATATTTTCCGTACGGATTGAAAGCTGGGATATTCGGACCTTTGACCACTTTGTTGATGGCATAGATGTGCTCCCACGGCCGGAAGCTGTACACCATGCCGTCCGGTGACACCAGCACCTCCGCTGGCTCCGTGCCCGTGGCTTTGCTGGCGTGCATCTTGAACAGTGCGTCCACCTGGGTGATGATCCACCGGACCAGCTGCGGGCGTGACGTTGGTTTCAGTGATTTTGTAGGGAGGTTTGGGACTGCACTATTGGTGTGTGATTCCCCTTCCTAGGAGAATATAGGGAGAATTTAGCGAAGAGATTATACGAATAAGGATGTGAAAAGAGAAAAAAGTGAAGAAAGGAGAGTGAATGGATGAGAGTGAAGGGATAAGAGTGAATTGATAGGAGTGAAGGGATGAGAGTGAAGGGATGAGAATGAAAGGATGAGAGTAAAGGGATGAGAGTGAATTTATAGGAGTGAAGGGATGAGAGTGAAGGAATGAGAGTGGAGGAATAAGAGTGAAGGGAGGAGAGTGAAGAGATGAGAGTGAAGGGATGAGAGTGAAGGGAGCAGAGTGAAGGGAGCAGAGTGAAGGGAGGAGAGTGAAGGGATGAGAGTGAAGGGAGGAGAGTGAAGGGATGAGAGTGAAGGGAGCAGAGTGAAGGGATGAGAGTGAAGGGAGGAGAGTGAAGGGAGCAGAGTGAAGGGAGCAGAGTGAAGGGAGCAGAGTGAAGGGAGCAGAGTGAAGGGAGGAGAGTGAAGGGAGGAGAGTGAAGGGATGAGAGTGAAGGGAGGAGAGTGAAGGGATGAGAGTGAAGGGAGCAGAGTGAAGGGATGAGAGTGAAGGGAGGAGAGTGAAGGGATGAGAGTGAAGGGAGCAGAGTGAAGGGAGCAGAGTGAAGGGATGAGAGTGAAGGGAGGAGAGTGAAGGGAGGAGAGTGAAGGGAGGAGAGTGAAGGGAGGAGAGTGAAGGGAGGAGAGTGAAGGGAGGAGAGTGAAGGGAGTGTAACGATGAAAAGAGTCAGTGAGGCAGAGTCAGTTCCGGTGACTAAAATTTGAGTTAAAAAACTCTGCCACTTAAAAATTGCTACAGCCGTTCAGTCTCAGAGTAGCCAGATCTCTCTAACGCTTTAGTTAAGAAAGCTCAACTAAAGCGAGATAATTAGCTAAAACAAAGTCAACCCAACGACCCCGAGCTGGGGCCAAGTCTCGCTACAAACTGCGCCTCAGTGAACGTTCCATTTTAAAAGCGAGAAAAAGAGAAGAGAGAGCTTAGAAAAAAAACGCTAAGGCCAACCCTTTGCCTTACCTTGGAACTTCCGGCAGCTCAGGTAACGAACCACCCCCCCCTCTACCTTTCTGAATTCACGGCTTTCTCTATGCAAAAGAAACCGCAGCGGCAAGCTGACTTGAGAGTCAGGCTCTGAAGGCTTTTGCAAACTTCACTTTATTAGCATATTCAATATACGAATATAGGGTATTCTATTTCACGGCGACGTATGTAAGAAATCCGGTTATAAGAGATGTGATGACGTCATACCACAGAATACAGGTGTGCGCAACCCCATCTTCCTTTGTTTGGGTTAGAACTGAAGCTTTCTCATTAAGCTATCGCCCCAACCTCCCCTAAGTCTCAAGTTAACCGCGCGCTCACCTCGCAGTGCAGGATGTGCTCATTAGCGCCCATCAGATCGAATCCGAAGTAGCCATTGTTCTCGCCGTCCACCACCACGACTGGCCGGCCTTCGCCGAAGTATTCCTGGGGTCGTTTCCATTTCTCTGGCCGCAGCGAGCTGGGCAGCGGCAGGGGGCCGTCCGGGTCGTCAAAGTATTGAGGAGCGGCCTGAAGAGAGAGGGGGAGATTTAGGGATTGAAGGGAGATTCAATGAGATGGAAGAGAGAGAGAGAGAGAGAGAGAGAGAGAGAGGGGAGCCCATTGAAGGGAGGAGAGTGAAGAAAACAGAGTGAAGGGAGCAGAGTGAAGGGAGCAGAGTGAAGGGAGCAGAGTGAAGGGAGCAGAGTGAAGGGAGCAGAGTGAAGGGAGCAGAGTGAAGGGAGCAGAGTGAAGGGAGCAGAGTGAAGGGAGCAGAGTGAAGGGAGCAGAGTGAAGGGAGCAGAGTGAAGGGAGCAGAGTGAAGGGAGCAGAGTGAAGGGAGCAGAGTGAAGGGAGCAGAGTGAAGGGAGCAGAGTGAAGGGAGCAGAGTGAAGGGAGCAGAGTGAAGGGAGCAGAGTGAAGGGAGCAGAGGGAAGGGAGCAGAGTGAAGGGAGCAGAGTGAAGGGAGCAGAGTGAAGGGAGCAGAGTGAAGGGAGCAGAATGAAGGGAGCAGAGTGAAGGGAGCAGAGTGAAGGGAGCAGAGTGAAGGGAGCAGAGTGAAGGGAGCAGAGTGAAGGGAGCAGAGTGAAGGGAGCAGAGTGAAGGGAGCAGAGTGAAGGGAGCAGAGTGAAGGGAGCAGAGTGAAGGGAGCAGAGTGAAGGGAGCAGAGTGAAGGGAGCAGAGTGAAGGGAGCAGAGTGAAGGGAGCAGAGTGAAGGGAGCAGAGTGAAGGGAGCAGAGTGAAGGGAGCAGAGTGAAGGGAGCAGAGTGAAGGGAGCAGAGTGAAGGGAGCAGAGTGAAGGGAGCAGAGTGAAGGGAGCAGAGTGAAGGGAGCAGAGTGAAGGGAGCAGAGTGAAGGGAGCAGAGTGAAGGGAGCAGAGTGAAGGGAGCAGAGTGAAGGGAGCAGAGTGAAGGGAGCAGAGTGATTGAACTTGAGAATCAAGTCAACAAAGCAAATTCGCATGCACTTACAGCAACAGGTGCTTTGCCCTTCTCGGGCGCCTTGGCCTTGCCGCCATGGGCGGAGTCCTGAAATGTTTTTTGTCTAGTAGATTAATTGACAAAGATGGGGGGTCAGAAGGGGGAGGGCAGGCCCCCACCTAGACCCCCGTGGCCCCGCAGGGGGGGGGGCTTCTCGAAGCCTCGGTTCTACAGTCGCCTAATCCGTTTTTCTTTGACTCAAACAAATGACTCCAGACTTGAATCGATAGCAGACCAGCGAGCTGGTTAAGCTTTTATAAGCTCACCCGTTTTGCTGCGGAGAGGGGCAGACCGGAGCTACGATCGAACCCCCCCCCCCAACCCCAGCCAACATGCGCTCCAACCCGGGGCAACGCCTCCAGAACACAATCGCCCTGCCATGCATGGCCTCACCTTTACACAGCAACTGGAGACTCACGGCGCCCCCAACCAACCCCCCCCCTCCGCTCTCCCTGTCCTGCCGCGCACCCCCCCCCATTCACTCAACCCCCCTCCTGCAGATTCGCAGCTGCGCAGAAGGAAAAAAACACACGCGCCTGAGCCCAAGTCCGCAACCCACCACACCCCGTGTGTACGCTGGAGGTAGGGGGGTGGGGAGGTGTAGATCTGGATGTCACAAAGGCATGCTGGGCCTCCGGTACAGCACAATGCCAGGAACTGGGCAGCTTGGAGAACAGAGGAAGACAGTAGCACGGCGGGCGGACTCAGCACGTTGGTCTCACTCCTCAACCCAGTCTAATGCGATAACACCGTGCTTGCTGTTATCCCGTCCTTCACATGCTAATGTCAGAAAAAAATGTCAGAGCAGAGTGGACAGGGTCTGGTGTTTTTTGGATTTTGTGCTGTGATCTGGATTGAAAGGCATAGGTAAAGGCGCCGTTCTCCTAGGGGCGCCAGATTGACAATCTTGAGGCGCAAAATTACATCATCTATAGGCGCCGAATTGGGTAATCTACGCCAATTTAGATAATCTACGGGCGCCAACATGTGTAATCTAGGGGCGCCAAATTTGGTAATCTAGGGGCGCCAAATTGAAGAATCTAGGGGCGCCAAATTGAATAATCTAGGGGCGCCAAATTGAATAATCTAGGGGCGCCAAATTGAATAATCTAGGGGCGCCAAATTGAAGAATCTAGGGGCACCAATTGGGTAATCTAGGGGCACCAAATTGGAGAATCTAGGGGCGTCAAATAAGATAATCTACGGGCGCCAAATTGGAGAATCCAGGGGCGCCAAATTTGGTAATCTAGGGGCGCCAATTGAAGAATCTAGGGGCGTCAATTGGGTAATCTAGGGGCACCAAATTGGAGAATCGAAGGGCGCCAAATTGGAGAATCTAGGGGCGTCAAATAAGATAATCTACGGGCGCCAAATCGGGCAGGCTAGGGGCGCCAGGTTGGATAGTCTATGGGCGCTAAATTGGGCAATCTAGAGGTGCCAAATCGGGTAATCTAGGGACGCGAATTCGGTTAATCTAGGGTGCCAAATTGGATAGTCTATGGGCGCCAAATTGGGTCATCTAGGGGCGCAAAATTGGGTAATCTAGGGGCGCCGAATCGGGTAATCCAGGGGTGTAATATTGGTTATCGTCGGTTGCTAAAGCTAAAAAAAGCTTGTATCAGTCCAGATACTAATTATCCAAAGTCCTTGTCCCAGTATTAGAACGCGTAGCTTGTTAGAAATGTCGGGTTGGGAACAATAAATATAAAAGCAACTGCTAGGAATTGGAGGGGGAACTGTGAGGGCTAGGATTTGGCTGAGTCAGCCACGTGGCTGTGAGTGCGCGAGGGTGGGCATTGTTGGGAAGGCTAAGGGTGGGAACTGGGAAGGGAGTTATTGTGACAGTAAGCCCCCGCACTTCCCGAGTCCTTGCTGAGCACACGAGCACGCAGGCACCAAACCAACCCCTTCACCCTCCCATTTTAGGAATCATATTGACCGGTGAAGTCTGGCTGTTCTAGCGCGTGTCTTCTGCCTGTCTTTTGTGTTCGCAACAATCAATTATATTTTTTTGGTTTCTGCTTCTGTGTCTGATTCTTGAGCCGCCTGGTATTTTAGAAGCAGAAAGCCAGAATCTGCAACAGCGTGGGCTCTTTCTATGTCTTGCAATTTCTTTTCTATTGAGACTAGCGGGCAGCAGGATAGGGCATGTTTTGAATAGCAACAAAGACTTTGTTAAATGGAGTCTGTTGTATCAAGTTTGCTGCAGGCCAGTTGCTATGGCCTAATAGTATGCTCCGCAGGTTTTCTAATTTTTCTCTTTGAGTCAGCTGTGAACAGAAACTCTCTTTGGTTGTTTTACAAGCGACAATATTTCCCACTGTGTTTGGGCAGATGGAACTAATTGCCATCGAAATTAGTTTAAGAATCTCTGAAGCAATAAATAGTTTTATTAGTAAGAAAAAAGAAGACGATAAGTTTTTGTGTGTTGGGAAGTTGAAATGAATGGCGCTGTCTTAGGGGCGCTGTCTCAGGGGCGCTGTCTTAGGGGCGCTGTCTCAAGGGCGCTGTCTCAGGGGCGCTGTCTCAGGGGTGCTGTCTCAGGGGTGCTGTCTCAGGGGCGCTGTCTCAGGGGCGCTGTCTCAAGGGCGCTGTCTCAGGGGCGCTGTCTCAGGGGTGCTGTCTCAGGGGCGCTGTCTCAGGGGCGCTGTCTCAGGGGCGCTGTCTCAAGGGCGCTGTCTCAGGGGCGCTGTCTCAGGGGTGCTGTCTTAGGGGTGCTGTCTCAGGGGCGCTGTCTTAGGGGTGCTGTCTCAGGGGCGCTGTCTCAGGGGTGCTGTCTCAGGGGTGCTGTCTCAGGGGCGCTGTCTCAGGGGCGCTGTCTCAGGGGCGCTGTCTCAGGGGTGCTGTCTCAGAGGTGCTGTCTCAGGGGCGCTGTCTCAGGGGCGCTGTCTTTGGGGCGCGGTCTTAATGGCGCTGTCTCAGGAGCACTGTCTCAGAGGCGCTGACTCAGGGGTAATCTTTAGGACCATGCTATCTCAAGATCATATTGAGTACGGTGAGATTCCCCGTGAGAACATGGAACCTGTGCCTGCTGCTTTTTATAGTCTCGCTATGCACGCGCACTTATAAGAACTAACAAGAAAGCAAGATTTTGTGCATATATACATAATGTAGTGAATAGGCTGCATGTAACGAAACATCAAGCACAGTTATGAGAAATGAGCATATTGGTTAAAGTATAAATTCTATAAGGATAAACCCTAGGCTGCCTGACTATGTTAAACTGTCTACCTTACTGGCCAACCTGTTATCTGATATGATAATATGATACGTTTTAATCGGTTGGAGAACTTTCAGAAATACGAGAATACAGGTTGTAAAATTGATTCTCGTTTCGCAACATATCGCCTCTTAAGGGGGTGGGTTGAATGTTGCAATGGTACACAATTGATATACAATTTATAAAATAGACCTATATATGAATCGGTCTATTAGAAATTACGGGCGAGTTATCACTAGCTCGTAATTATGGAGTTTTAGGGCGCCAGATTGGAAATTAAGGAGGCGCCAGATTAGGAATTCGAAAGGCGCCAAATTAGGAATCCTAATGGCGCCAAATTAGGAATCCTAATGGCTCCAAATTAGGAATCCTAATGGCGCCAAATTAGTCACCTTGATGCGCCAAATTAGGAATTCAAAGGGCGCCAAATTAGGAATCTTAATGGCGCCAAATTAGGAATTCAAAGGGCGCCAAATTAGGAATTCATAGGGCGCCAAATTAGGAATTCAAAAAACTTCAAATTAGGAATCTTATTGGCGCCAAATTAGAAATCTTATTGCGCCAAATTAGGAATTCAAAGGGCGCCAAATAAGGAATTAAAAGGGCGCCACATTAGAAATCCTAATGGCGCCAAATTAGGAATTCAAAGGGCGCCAAATTAGGAATTCAAAGGGCGCCAAATTAGGAATTCTAATGGCGCCAAATTAGGAATTCAAAGGGCGCCAAATTAGGAATTCAAAGGGCGCCAAATTAGGAATCCTAATGGCGCCAAATTTCGCAACCTTATTACGCCAAATCAGGAATTCAAAGGGCGCCAAATTAGGAATTCAAAAAGCTCCAAATTAGGAATCTTAATGGCACCAAAATAGAAATCTAAATGGCGCCAAATTAGGATCTCAATGCGCCAAATAAGGAATTAAAAGGGCGCCACATTAGAAATCCTAATGGCGCCAAATTAGGAATTCAAAGGGCCCCAAATTAGGAATCTTAATGCGCCAATTTAGAAATCTTAATGCGCCAAATTAGGAATTCAAAG
The DNA here is from genome assembly GCA_002269645.1 of Macrostomum lignano. Lineage (NCBI taxonomy): Eukaryota > Metazoa > Platyhelminthes > Macrostomidae > Macrostomum > Macrostomum lignano. The sequence goes on along the minus strand of NIVC01001203.1, from coordinate 115,290 downwards.
GGCGCCAAATAAGGAATTAAAAGGGCGCCAAATTAGAAATCTTAATGCGCCAAATTAGAAATCTTAATGCGCCAAATTAGGAATTCAAAGGGCGCCACATTAGAAAATTCAGACTACAGACCCTATCAGATTAACACATAGAATTCCTCACCCATTTCTCATTGTTAATCTCAGTCTCGGAGAACTCAGGCCAAATCAACAATTTTGGCTTTTTCGGCTCTTGCGGCGAATTGGCGCCCTGACCTCTGCAATGGAAGAGATCGGTTTGGTTGGTCGGCAGGTTGTTGCAATGCAATGAGTAAATCGAGATTAGAGACAGTCGCAGTGCCGTGTGAGGCGTCGCAGCCAAGGTTTTGAGATAACGGACCGACCTACTAGCAGTCAGTCAATTGCCACTAATTTATCTTATCTATAATTGTAAGGCCTTAGTGGTGTTTTTTGAGTTCGGGCGAAAAATATTACTAGCGTCAGACCCAGTTCTGCAGCAGAGAGGGACATGGCTATTATTTTTAGGCCTCGGGCTACTTACTACTTGTTAGTAGGCAACTTTTTTAATTGAGCAGAAAATGTGTTGAAAATGAGGCACGTTTGAGATGGCGCCGTTTTTTAGGAAAGCGCTAGTTTAGAATTTGAAGGCGCCAGTTTAGAACTGGATGGCGCCAGTTTAGAATTGGAAGGCGCCAGTTTAGAATTGGAAAGCGCTAGTCTAGAATTGGATGGCGCCGTTTCTAGAAAAGCACCAGTTTAGAATTGGTTGGCGCCAGTTCAGAATTGGAAGGCGCCAGTTTTAAATTGGAAAGGCGCCAGCTTAGAATTAGAAGGCGCTAGTTTAGAATAAAGAGGCGCCAGTTTAGAGTTAGAAGGCGTCAGTTTAGAATTGGAAGGTGTCAGTTTATATTAGGAAGGCACCAGTTTAGAATTGGATGGCGCCAGTTTAGAAAAGGATGGCGCCAGTTTAGACTAGGATGGCGCCAGTTCAGAATAGGATGGCGCCAGTTTAGAAAAGGATGGCGCCAGTTTAGACTAGGATGGCGCCAGTTCAGAATAGGATGACGCCAGTTCAGAATAGGATGGCGCCAGTTCAGAATAGGATGGCGCCAGTTCAGAATAGGATGGCGCCAGTTCAGAATAGGATGACGCCAGTTCAGAATAGGATGGCGCCAGTTCAGAATAGGATGACGCCAGTTCAAAATTGGAAGGCGCCAGTTTAGAATCGGAAGGCGCCAGTTTAGAATCGGAAGGCGCCAGTTTAGAATCGGAAGGCGCCAGTTTAGAACTGGAAGGCGCCAGTTTTGGAACAGGGTTAGTTTTTGGCAGGGCGAAAATATTCGATAAGCAAATATACAACATTGATGAAGCCAGAATTTCGCACTCGATGGGTTCCGACGGCTGAGGCGATGCCGGCAGCGGCAGGTTCGGTCGGTGATTGCGTTTCTGACCCGATGGAGCCGGCGCCTGACCCGGCTGCTGACTGCTGTGTTGCGACTGAGAGCTCATTTCTTTACTCATTAGTTTGGCAAGGTTTAGGATCTCTGGGAGCTGGGGATAAAATACCTCGCTAGAGGGGGTCGAAACGCTATAATGAGTGCTCAAGTGTACAGGCGGATGTGCTCAGATTTGAGAGTACAGTGGGAAAGGTGTACTAAGATATTTAGACTCACCTCGTTGTCAATGGTTACGGATTGAGCACAAAAGGGATGTGAAAGGAGACACTGTGCGATGGAAGGATTGAGTTCTGTGAGGCGACTCGGGTCAGCGGTGGGAAACTGCATTGCGCTAAACGATGATGTTGATTGAAGAGAGGGAGTTTATCATCCCAACTCTATCATTCTCTTCCGAAATTTACCATTTTATTCCCAAATCTACCATTTTATTCACAAATCCACCATTTTATTCCCAACTCTACCATTCTTTTCCCAAATCTACCATTCTTTTCCCAAATCTACCATTCTCTTCCCAAATCTACCATTCTTTTCCCAACTCTACCATTCTTTTCCCAAATCTACCATTCTTTTCCCAACTCTACCATTCTTTTCCCAAATCTACCATTCTTTTCCCAAATCTACCATTCTTTTCCCAAATCTACCATTCTTTTCCCAAATCTACCATTCTTTTCCCAAATCTACCATTCTTTTCCCAAATCTACCATTCTTTTCCCAAATCTACCATTCTCTTCCCAACTCTACCATTCTTTTCCCAACTCTACCATTCTTTTCCCAAATCTACCATTCTTTTCCAAAATCTACTATTCTCTTCCCAACTCTACCATTCTTTTCCCAAATCTACCATTCTCTTCCCAAATCTACTATTCTCTTCCCAAATCTATCATTCTTTTCCCAAATCTACCATTTTATTCCCAAATCTACCGTTCTCTTCCCAAATCTATCATTCTTTTCCCAAATCTACCAATCTCTTTTAAAATCTACCATTCTCTTCCCTAATCTACCATTCCTTCACAAGTCTACCATTCTCTTCCAAATCTACCAATCTATTCTCAAATCTACCATTATCTTCACAAATCTACCATTCTCTCCCCGAATCTACCATTCTCTTCTCAAATCTACCAATTTATTCTCAAATCTACCATTATCTTCACAAATCTACCATTCTCTTCCCAAATCTACCAATCTATTCTCAAATCTACCATTATCTTCACAAATCTACCATTCTCTCCCCGAATCTACCATTCTCTTCTCAAATCTACCATTTTATTCCGAAATCTACCATTCGCTTCCCATATCTACCATTTTCTTCCCTAATCTACCATTCCTTCACAAGTCTACCATTCTCTTCCAAATCTACCAATCTATTCTCAAATCTACCATTATCTTCACAAATCTACCATTCTCTCCCCGAATCTACCATTCTCTCCCCAAATCTACCAATTTATTCTCAAATCTACCATTATCTTCACAAATCTACCATTCTCTTCCCAAATCTACCAATCTATTCTCAAATCTACCATTATCTTCACAAATCTACCATTCTCTCCCCGAATCTACCATTCTCTTCTCAAATCTACCATTTTATTCAGAAATCTACCATTCGCTTCCCATATCTACCATTTTCTTCCCAAATCTACCATTCTCTTCAGAAATCTACCATTCTCTTCAGAAATCTACCATTCTCTTCAGAAATCTACCATTCTCTTCCCAAATCTACCATTCTCTTCCCAAATCTACCATTCTCTTCACAAACTACTTGTTTCACTATTCCTAACTAATAAATCATGAATCGTTCTTAGCTACCAACCCAGCCGAAGTCATCGCGGCCTCCTCCGCGGTGGAGTGCAACGAAGGAGCTCGCGACCCGCTGTGGTGACTAGCCGACGCTCCACCACCATTTGTGGCAGCCAGCAGCAGCGGCAGCAGCTCTCCATTCTTCCTCAGCCGATCTTTCAGACTTCCCGATGTCGCAGAGGTGACAGCCACAGCTGCTGAACTTCTTGCAGCGGCAGCTTTCGACTGCAACTTCTTGGTGACATCCGAAGTGATGTCCATGTCAGGATCGTTGTGTCCGGGACACCCAATTTCTGCTCCCAGACTTTGATCTTGGATTTATACTAAACCGCGGCCCATTGTATGCATTTATTGTTACTAGGGAATAATGGATTTAACATCCGGGATTTAAAAAAAGAAACACATATCAAGGCTCACTGTATCTAGAGAAGTTGAGGATGTTTTTGCTAGAAAGGAAGCTTGCGCAGCTGCTGGATGAAGAAAATGAGGCTGCATGCAAATTCAGTGCCCGTTAATGGCAGATGCTATTAAAAGCAATTTTGGGAGCATGAGAGATCGATGCTTGCTGAATCTGCTTTTAGGGGAGAGGTTTAGAGAGTAGACTGAGGGTGTTTAGAGAGTAGACTGAGAGGTGTTTAGAGAGTAGACTGAGAGGTGTTTAAAGAATAGACTGAAAAGTGTTTAAAGTGTAGATTGAAAGGTGTTTAGAGTGCAGACTGAGGGGTGTTTAGAGAGTAGACTGAGGGGTGTTTAGACAGTAGACTGGGAGGTGTTTAGAGAGTAGAATGTGAGGTGTTTAGAGTGTAGACTGAGAGGTGTTTAGAGAGTAGACTGAGAGGTGTTTAGAGAGTAGACTGAGAGGTGTTTAGAGTGTAGACTGAGAGGTGTTTAGAGTGTAGACTGAGAGGTGTTTAGAGTGTAGACTGAGAGGTGTTTAGAGAGTAGACTGAGAGGTGTTTAGAGAGTAGACTGAGAGGTGTTTAGAGTGTAGACTGAGAGGTGTTTAGAGTGTAGACTGTGAGGTGTTTAAAGAGTAGACTGAAAAGTGTTTAGAGTGTAGATTGAAAGGTGTTTAAAGAGTAGACTGAGAGGTGTTTAGAGTGTAGACTGAGAGGTGTTTAGAGTGTAGACTGAGAGGTGTTTAGAGAGTAGACTGAGAGGTGTTTAGAGAGTAGACTGAGAGGTGTTTAGAGTGTAGACTGAGAGGTGTTTAGAGTGTAGACTGTGAGGTGTTTAAAGAGTAGACTGAAAAGTGTTTAGAGTGTAGATTGAAAGGTGTTTAAAGAGTAGACTGAGAGGTGTTTAGAGTGTAGTTTCGGAGGTGTTTAGAGTGCAGACTGAGATGTGTTTAGAGAGTAGACTGAGGGGTGTTTAGAGTGTAAACTGAGGAGAATCTACATGGAGACAATATGCGGTCTCCCCAATAAGACCTGTGAAGAATCGAGGTGTTCGGGATTCGAACTCACGACTCAGTCTCAGGCTGCAGCGCCAGTTCCAGTCTGCTAGAAGCGGCTGTGGAAGCGGCATTGGGATTAATCACCGACTTCCTCCGACTACCAACCTTGCTTGCAACACTCCGAGCTGTGGTGGCCCGGCTGCTGGCTCTGGTTGAGTCCATTTAATGCTTAATTTTGCTGCTAAAGCCCCTGTCAGCTCTTCTAAAAGCAGAATCGCTGGCTTTTATAACCCTAAAGGCCCCCAGTAGAAGAAGCCGTTTCTACATTTCTATTCTGTCCATTGCCCGAGGGGCGGAAGAGAATGTCAATGGCAGAGTTGGAGGAGTATCGAGAAGTGTATGAAAGTGGGAAAATTCTGAATGAGGATTTCCTGGCTTCAATTGCTGGGCCTTTGTGCTCCACTACAGTTTCCTGTGAGGAGATCTGCACAGGTAGAGAAATCTGCTTTTCCCCCAAGTACCACGTGAATCGGCCATTTAAAACAGAATCTGCCCCAGATAGAATCTACCCCTGATAGAATCTGCCCCTGATAGAATCTGCCCCTGATAGAATCTGCCCCTGATAGAATCTGCCCCTGATAGAATCTACCCCTGATAGAATCTGCCCCTGATAGAATCTGCCCCTGATAGAATCTACCCCTGATAGAATCTACCCCTGATAGAATCTACCCCTGATAGAATCTACCCCTGATAGAATCTACCCCTGATAGAATCTACCCCTGATAGAATCTGCCCCTGATAGAATCTGCCCCTGATAGAATCTGCCCCTGATAGAATCTGCCCCTGATAGAATCTACCCCTGATAGCATCTACCCCTGATAGAATCTGCCCCTGATAGAATCTGCCCCTGATAGAATCTGCCCCTGATAGAATCTGCCCCTGATAGAATCTGCCCCTGATAGAATCTGCCCCTGATAGAATCTGCCCCTGATAGAATCTACCCCTGATAGAATCTACCCCTGATAGAATCTACCCCTGATAGAATCTACCCCTGATAGAATCTGCCCCTGATAGAATCTGCCCCTGATAGAATCTACCCCTGATAGAATCTACCCCTGATAGAATCTGCCCCTGATAGAATCTGCTCCTGATAGAATCTACCCCTGATAGAATCTGCCCCTGATAGAATCTACCCCTGATAGAATCTGCCCCTGATAGAATCTGCCCCTGATAGAATCTACCCCTGATAGAATCTACCCCTGATAGAATCTACCCCTGATAGAATCTACCACTGATAGAATCTGCCCTTGATAGAAGCTGCACCTCAGTGTCCGGTTGCTACACAGCCCTAGAGCACTGTCAGCTTCATCCCTCACCTTCTCCGGTCGTCCTGAGACCGAGCGCTCCACGAACCGTCATTCGACGATGGCGGATGCTGGCCGCTGGGCGATTTCTGCTCCCGGAAGGACACATTTCTGGAACCGGTCCTGGAGCTGGCTCTGGAGCTGGTCCCGGCTGCAGCGCCTTTCTGCTTCATGGCTACAACAGCCTCCCAAACTTAGCATTGGTACTCAAGCCTTACGCTAAAATAAAAGCCAATCCTTCCTACCAACATCCCCTCCCCGGGCAGGAGAGAGGAGAGCACAGGGAGAGGGAAGACCGCGAAAAAAAGCAAAATTCTATCACCTGCTTTGCTGCAATTCTGGGCTGGAACAGAAACTTCCTCCTGCTACAATTGATGTACATTTCCTGAGCGCTTGGTCTCGCCTTGTCTCAACAGGCCACCGGCTCTCTCCCTTACCTCCTCTCACCCCTTCATGCTCTCTGTTGCTATGGGAAAGACTTTGCCGTTGTCATGGTCGCTTTAGAAAATTCTCTCTCTCTCTTTTCGTCCAGAAAAATTTGAGTAAAAATCCAACGTACGAAAATTACAAAATGTGCTCACGCGCGGGTAAAAAAGTGGGGAAGACGTGAAGGGAGAGAAGAATGAAGAGAACAGACAGATTTGGGAATAATGATAACAGAATCTTAAGGCACCAAATTAGGGAATTCATGGCGCCAAATTAGAAAAATCCATGGCGCCAAATTATAGGAATCCATGGCGCCAAATTAGAGGAAACTACGGCGCCAAATTAGAAGAATCGATGGCGCCAAATTAGGAGAATTCATTGCGACAATTTAGAGGAAACTACGGCGCCAAATTAGAAGAATCAATAGCGCCAAATTATAGGAATCCATGGCGCCAAATTAGACAAATATATGGCGCCAAATTAGAGAAAATTATGACGCCAAATTACAGGAATCCATGGCGCCAAATTAGACAAATATATGGCGCCAAATTAGAGAAAATTATGACGCCAAATTACAGGAATCCATGGCGCCAAATTATGGGAATCCTTGGCGCTAGATTAGTAGAATCCATGGCGCCAAATTAGAAGAATCAATGGCGCCAAATTAGAGGAAATTATGGGGCCAAATTATTGAAATCCTTGGCGCCAGATTAGAGAAATCCATGGCGCCAAATTAGGAAAACCAAAGGCGTCAAAACTGCTAATTACCTGTAGAAATACGTTAATGATGATTCCAATAATAAAATAAATCTCTCACCCATCTTTGCCCTTCTTCCCAGGCGAGCCGCTCCTGCCGCTTTTATGCCGATCTTCCGCAGACTTCTTCGGCGGCATCTGCAGTACCTGAGATTTGATTTTTGCTTTTTTTAATCAACAAAAACAGCGCCCCGTTGCTTTTCGAAGATTTTAGGCTTTAAATGCCATATATTTCTATGCGAAAGACTCGCTACTACGCCGTTACCATGGTGAATTGCTTGGCAGGCGCTGGGGGGGGGGGGGAGAGAGTTCGAGCTTGGAAAACGCGAGTACTGTACAGGTGAATGGATGAGTGTACGTTGCTTTGAACACCGAATGTAGCAAAGCAGCTTGAGAGGCGAAGGTAGGTTAAGACTGGGGTGAGAAGGTTAAAGTTATAGTTGTCTGTATGAGACACTGAGTGAGGGACATTCAGACAGGCAAATACACTGAGGCCAGCAGGAACCCCCTTCTCCATACATATTTTGTTTTTGGTGTACATTTATATTCTCACTAAAATCTCTCATTAAGGCTCTCTTCTCTCTACCTCTCTCTCCTTCTCTCCCTCCCTCTCAATATCTCACAGAGCATACAACCTTAGCATTTTTGTCGAATTATGCAGTTTCTTTTCTGTCCAGCCAAGTAGAAGCTGTTTGAGTATTTTAATTGTCTGACTGTAGTTTTGGCTTACTACTTGACGCAACAGTAGTATATAGTTATAGGACGCGTTTGCATTGATTCACAGCTGAATTTCAAACTGGCGACACCAGTATATTTTAGATTGGCGCCACTGAATTTTTAATTGGCGCCACTAAATTTTAGATTGGCGCCACTCAATTTTACATTAGGCGCCACTGAATTTTTGATTGGCGCCACTTAATTTTACATTAGGCGCCACTAAATTTTAGATTGGCGCCACTCAATTTTACATTAGGCGCCACTCAATTTTAGATTGGCGCCACTCAATTTTACATTAGGGGCCACTCAATTTTAGATTGGCGCCACTGAATTTGAAATCTGCGCCGCTTAGACTTAGCTGCAGGGTGGTCCGTAGACACAGCGGGGAGGCGAGGGTCGCCCATTCCGCTAGCCCCTGAAGGCCCGCAGACAGGCAGAGGCGTGGGGCCGGTCAGGGTGGTCCGCCGGTCCGTCCTGCAGCGTGATCTTCCGTTGGGAAGAAACTGGCTCGTCTAGTCGCCCGAAGGAACTGGATGAGCCGTGGGATGCTGTCGGGCTGGCAAACCTCGTCAATGGACGGGTTCGGCCCGAGGTAGCGTAGCCGGTCTCTGTTAAAGAAAGGGCAGTGACAGACAAAGTGCTGAGCATCTTCATTGTCGCACTCGCAAAAGGGGCAAATTTCGCTCTCGAGGTCGCCTCGGAGGAAGCAGTGCCTGGCGAGGTAGCCATGGCCGGTAAGGGTCATGACAAGGGCTCGAATATCCTTCCGATTCTGGTTCAGAAGGATGTTTCTGAGCCTGTGAGACGGGCAAGGAACCGCGGCACGAGATTGCCGGCAGTTTTGGGTGCCCGCCCATCTGTCCCTGTGGAGGGAGTCAGCCCAGTCGTCGATCTGACGATTGATGACTGTCAAGGGCATAGGGACCAGGGGGCAGGGCCGAAAAAAGAGCCAGAGCCGCCCCTCTTGGCGAGGGTGTCTGCCAGCTCGTTCCCCGGAAACCCTGCGTGCCCTGGGATCCACTTCAGCCTGACAGTATTGCTTCTGGCCAGGAGGTTGAGCTGCCGGGCGCAGTCGGCGACTGTCCGGGAGTTCGTTGTGGTGTGGCAAAGGGCCTGTAAGGCCGCTTGGCTGTCGGAGTGGATGACAATAGTCTTTCCTCTCGTAACCTTGGCGTTTAGCTCTGCAGCGCAAGAGCTGATGGCAAGGACTTCGTTCTGGAAGACTGTGGAGAGTCTACCAGTGTGCTGGGCATGCGTGGCAATTACGCGGCCGTTGATGATGATGCAGACCCCAAAGCCGGCGCGACCGTCTTTGATGGATCCGTCCGTGTAGCAATGGACCTCCTGGAAATTCCAGTGGTCATTGGCAGCATCCCTAGAGGGGATGGTGACCTTGTAGCGCTGAAAGAGGTTGAGAGTGCGGGGTTCGCCGTCAGATAGGACGTGGAGCCCGCCGCTGTCTCTCAAGTCCTTGAGGCAGAGGTCAGCGTGGGGCAGAAGCTTGCGCTTAGCCATGGCCCTATGGGGCTGGATTCGAATGCCAGCGTCAGCTAGACGGCGGGCAGTCTTAGCCGCTTCCCTGCGGACAAAGATGTCCAGCGGAGGAATGTTGAGGAAGGCGTTGAGGCCATCGTAAGGAGCAGACGGAGGGGCGCTCATGATCGTGCGACAAGCGCGCCCTTGCGCTCTCCTGAGAGCCTCTAGACAGGTCTTTATCTGCAGGGCGCTAGCCCAGATCAGGCCGCCATACGAGATAGCGGGCCTAACCATTGCAGTGTAGATCCACCAGAGGCGCTTGGGGGTGAGCCCCCAGGTGGTGCCGACGGCCCTGCGCAATTGCGCGAGGACTGCGAAGGCCTTTTTGGCTTTTGTTTGAACGTGGGGAGACCAGTTCAGCCTGTGGTCCAGGGTAATACCCAGACATTTAGTCTGCTTGCAGAAGGGGATTTCCCTTCCGTAAAGCGTGAGCGGCCGAATCTGCCACTTGGTCCTGCTGGTGAACATGATCGCTGCGGTCTTAGTCTCAGAGAGCCTTAAACCACAGCGGTCCGCCCATTGCTCAGCAGCGTAGATGAAGTTCTGAAGAAGGTCCCTGAGGGTATCAGGGGACGGACCAGATGCCACCGCGGTGACATCGTCCGCATATCCAACTTTCAGAATGGGGTCAGGCCGAACATCCCGGAGGAGCTCATCGATGACCATATTCCAGAGAACTGGAGACAGCACCCCACCTTGCGGGCTACCTTTGCAGACGGGGACCGTCCTCTGGTAGCCCAGCAGACTGGCGGTGGCCGTGCGATGGCTGATCATGTACATGATCCATCTGGTGAGATGTGAGTGCGTTAGCCTCTCACAAAGAGCTCTTCGGAACGCCTCAAAGAGGACGTTATCGAAGGCGCCAATGATGTCCAGGAAGATCCCCAGAGCAAAGCCACTACCAAGCACGGCCTTCTCGAGTTTATCGACCAGGACGTGCAGCGCGCTTTCAGTGGAGCGACCCGCCCGAAAAGCGTGCTGGTTCTCGCTGAGAGGTTTGTTCTTCAGCTCAACAGAGAGAAGGCGCCAAAGCACCAGTCTCTCCATCAGCTTGACCAGGGAGGAGGTCAAGCTGATCGGTCTGAAGGATTTGATAGAATGGTAGTCCGGGCGGCCTGGCTTAGGGATAAAGATCACCTTTGCCTCGGTCCATGCCTGCGGGACATAACCAAGCGTGATGCATGCCCGAAGAAGGCTGCAAAGTTTGCGCAGGAAGCCTGGGCATTTAACCGCCTCTCTTAGAAGGGCCGGTACAATGCCGTCGGGTCCTGGGGCTTTGAAAGGCTTGAAGGAATTTGCCGCTCTCACAATGCGGTCCTCCGTGATGATAGATGCAGCCAGCGCGTGACCTCCCTCCGAGTGATCCGGAGTGGTCTGGTTAGCTGGCTCGTTAGGGAAAAACGCAGTGAGCATTACATCAAGCGTTTCCCCTGGGTTGTCCGTGGACGTACCGTCGGTGCGTTTGACCGAGGAGAGCTTAGACATTTTGTCCAGCGTGAGCGCTTTCACAACTCTGGAGGTGGGGCGTGAGCCCTCTAGCTCCTCACAGTATTGTCGCCATTTTTGAGCCTTTGCATTCCTAACCTGCCTTTTAAACTCATGAATTGCTTCATGATAGGCGGTTTGGTCTGCAGGGCTCTTAGTTTTAGTTGCTCTGCGGTGGAGTCTCTTAGCCCTGCGACGGAGGTTGCCGAGCTCGGGATTCCACCACGGCGCCGATTTTTTCCCTTTATAGGCTTTTAAAGGGCAGGACGCCTCAAAGGCGGCGGTTAGCGTCTCTGTCAAAACAGTCGCGCACTCATCCGCCTCTCGGCACGACGTGATCGTGAATGGTTGGCCAGGAGACCGATGGAATTCCTTCAGGGCGAGCCCGAAGGTTTCCCAATCAGTATTTCTGGCGTTCCGTCTCCACATAACACGAGTTGCGCTACGCGCGGCCATTAGGTTGAAGGAGATGAACTTGTGATCCGATAGTGAGGACACTGGAAGCACCCGCCACGCCCCAATACTCTGGTAGAGTCTGGGCGTTGCGAGCGTAGCGTCGATCACCTCCGACCACCGTCCGTTGTCAAAGGTAGGGGTGGACCCAGAGTTGCAGAACTCGAGGGTCGTAGAGGCAACGTAGGCTAGGAGGTCTTCGCCTCTCTGATTAATGCCAGTGCTGCCCCAGTGAGTGTGGTGGGCGTTGATGTCGCCGGCAACCATGAGCTCGTAGTTTTTGGCAGAGCAGAGCTCTACCAGCGTAGCGAGGGCTCTGGGGACGACCGCAGCATCGCCTGGTAGGTAAACCGAGGCAATGAGGGTGGTCTTCCCAGGAAGAAGGTCCTCGGATTGGATGACGCAGATGTCCCTGTTGGACAGGTCCGATCTGAGCCACGCACTGAGCGTTTTGCTCGCAAAGATGCAAGCTCTGGGAGGCTGGTTGGCCTCGCGAGGGTAAGTATAAAAACAATTGTAGCCAGCAGGGGCGTTTTGAGGCTTACCTCTGAGAGTCCAGGGTTCCTGGACGAGGATGAGCCCCGGCTTGTCGAGCTCGGCGTAACGCATAAGGTTGACCGAGGCTGCGACGCAGTGCTGCAGATTAATCTGCAGGCAATGGATTCCCTGGTTGCTGATCATTATCACGCAGTTGGGGAATCGTTGAGCAGGTCATCCTCCTCCTTTTCAGTGGTGGGTGACCCGCAGACCTCCATGGGAGTTTCAGCGTCCTCAGCAGTTAGGGTGGCTGTGGAGTCCTCCGCGGACGTGAGCCCAGCGTGGACGTTACCGTCGCCTCTCCTGCGTGCTTCGGTGCTGTCACTGCCCGTCCCCTCTGCCTCGTCGGTCAGGTCGATGCGGGTGGCGCCAGCCTCCTGGTGAGTCACAGACTCGAACCAGTCGGTCGGAGCCTCCCCGCTTAGAGTCTGGCCTTCTGGCTGTTGGGGTGGAGCGCGAGAAGCGCGGGCCCGCTCACGATGCGCACGAAGGTTCTTGGCCTGGTCCAGCGCGCGCTGGATCAGGCCGGACCTCCGGGTGCTCCTGGCGGGTCTGCGATTGCGATTTCCGGTTTCAGCAGCGCGAACTGCCTTACCGGGCATAGGATCGGCCGTTTGCCTCGGCTTCTTTGCCGGAGGAGCCTGGGCCCCAGTTCCGGTTTCGGAAGCTTTGGCATTCTTGGCTTCATCAGCTTTCCGCTCCTCGCAACGGAGGATGGTCAGCTGAGTCAGACCAATATGAATTGTGGACTTAGGCGGCAAGCGCTTAGCCCAGTCATCAGAGAGCCCTAGGATCACCGTAGCCCCCTTCTCCTTGCGGGAAGTGGCGTGGTGTAGGAGCCCGTTGACCTTAAGGTCGGGGTGCAGCTTTAGCAATATTTGCCTAAGCTGATCTCCGGACTTAATGGCACTGCCGGCCGGGATCCAGACGCGAAAGCGCTGGGTCTTCTGTCGTTCGCCCTCGCTGGCGAAGACGAGCTTGCCGAGCTTCTTGGGCCAGTTCAGCTTTGGCAGAAGCTCGCGTAGATTGCGGCTGCTCTCCTCCGAGCTGCACCAGATGAAGATGCAGCCGTCGGTCTTGGCAGACTTGACCACGCTCACAGGGCGGCCCGCCAGGAGCTGGTCGATGAGCGCAGCATCGATGGTGCGCCAGGCACTGTCGAGCTCGTCGGCCGTGAGGTCCTGCTCTTCCCCGAAGACGATGACCGCCGGTTGGAGCTTGACCTTTGAGGCGTAGTTGGTGGCGGCGGTTCCCGAAGGCCCGGCCGCGCTTGTAGCAGGTATACTGGGTGGCTCACCAGCGGGGGTTGTATCCTGGGGGGCAGGGGTTGCTGTGGTTCCTTTCGGCCCAACAGCAGCCTCGCCCTCCCTAGGTTCCCCTTCCGCCGGTGGCCGGCCCGCAGTACCCCGTAGTCGCCGTCGCCGCTCGTTGCGGCGTTGGTTGCGGGTGCGTCGGGCTTCAGCGGAGGGCCCGGTTGCGCGTGCGGGCATGTCACCAGCCGAGCCGGCGGCAAGCCCATCTGCCCCCGGTGGGGCGGCGCTGGTGCCAGAGTCACCGGCCGGAGTTGCCGGGGCCCCGGCTTCAGCGGGGTTAAAGAGGCGGATGACGCCATAGCTGAAAGCGGGAAGGAGTGAGCTGAGTCACAAAAGAAAGAGGAAAGAAGAAAAAGAAAAGGACCGCTAGCGACCGGACAACCCCCCGGCCTTCCAGCCCATCGGCACGGTCAAACACCTTAGGCATTAGGGGGTACGTTAAGCAGTACCACGGCCTGCAGGCTGGCAAGCCAGACCCGCATACCCAAATTCGGCCGAAGCCACTGGATGGGTCGCCAGCGTCGGAGCCCAGTCTGTCCAGCAGCCCTAGGGTCTGCCTTGAACACACGCGGGGACGAGTACCCTGGGTCGACTTGTGAAACAGCGTGAGGGGGGGGGTCTGCGGCTGCCAGTGGCAAATAGCGGGTGCAGACCTCCCTCTCCAGCCTTGACCTGCTGAATATAGGGGCAGGCGTGAAGCATCGCAGACCGTAGCCCTTAGGCCTGGTCTGTCTCATACTTCACTGGCGTGCTGAATACACCTTCGCGTGCAATCTGCGCCGCTGATTATTAGCCTTTTTTAGACTTTATTGCCTACTAGTAGTAGCACAGAGAGATGGGATAGCCAAGGCCACGCGAGGCTTTTTTCCATGCTTTTATTGGCTACCGGGCACCCACCCCACTCCATGCGTTCATTTCGGCTGTCGGGGAGGTGGGGTCTGTTTGGGAGGGCAGGCTGATGCTATAAGGCCATGCATGGGAGGCCAGGCCCGTATGAAATCCTCCCCGTTTTCTTTTAGCCTCAATCGTCCTTGCAGACGCAGTTGCTAGCAGTCTCCTTAGTCCTTACCTAGTTAGGATCCTTTAATTATAATAATAAACACAGCTAATTTCTTGCTTTATTTGTTAATTAGCTTCTTAGATTAGCACAACAATGCTACTAAACTACTTAACGAGTTTCACTATTTTTGTACATAGCGTATCCGTCCTACTGATGGAATTGCATATAGCGTTGCCAGATGGCATTAAAGCACATTATCCCAGTGAACTGGTGAGTTATCTTATCTCTTGTTTTGCATTCTCGCTTTCTAACTAATCTTTAAATTGAGTCTAATTTCAATGCGTTCAAAGTTAACTAAAGAAGCGTTTGATTTTGATTCTTTGAAAGTTCGATTCGAGTTCATCGTCATTACAAAACCGTTTGATATTAGAAAGAAGCAAAAATTTGCAGCCATGAAAAGTAGAATGTCTAAATAAGAAAATAATATTTGTGTAAACTATAGTTATTGTATTTTATGCGCGTATTGCATAACTACTACAGTAGCTTATAAGGTTTTGTATATTGCATATTAAATTTCATTAAAAATGGTAGTCTGTTGGAAAAAATGAATATTTAGGATTTTCAACGCACTGAGAGTCTGGAAGTGGCTTCATCTAATCTATCACTATCATCGCTTCTTGTGTCGGTCGGTTTAGTTTAGGCCGCTCGGGTTCCCCCTTGTCAGTCAGTTTTGGTTCCCTTTACCTTCCTTGTCTTTGTTCGCAGTCAGTTTTGGAGCCCTTGCGGTTCGGCAGCCCATAGGGCCTTCTCTCTACTTCTCTCTCCCACAAGCCCTTTCCCCCTCCCTTCATTCCTCTGCCCTTGGTTGGGCCTTGGGGTCAACCCCCCGCCGACCCACAGCTTTAAAACTAAAGCAATGTACATAGCCAAGATGTACACTGTAGAGAGAATTGATTTTATTTTTCGGCCTTGGGGCCCAAAACAACCCCCAACCCCCCTCCCTCCAGCGACAGAGTTCCCGTATGCTGGCGCCTATAGGCGTAAGGTTTTATGACTCAGCAAATTTGGGGCCCTCCTCTGGGAGCCCAGTTCACCTTTAGTTTTCTGCCCTCTTTCACCCCGATTCCTCCGGCTCGGGCCGGCCCAAAATTTATGGCGCGAACTGAATTGAACTGAACTTGGGCCTCCATTGAGTGAATTAACTTAGCTGAACCAAGATAAAGACCCAAGGCTTTGAACTTGGGCGTGGCGTGGCATATGCCTCATGCCACCAAACCAAACCAAAGCAGACTAAAGGCAAAGCTATGTACAGGCCACAGGGGTATCTTGGCGAAGGCAACAAGATTAAGAATAATTGTCGGATTAATTAGTCAAAACATGAATTAATCATTCGAATTAATTGAAATTATTAACTATCCAGCCTCTCCGGGTGCTACGAATGTATGTTGACAGCACAGGCGACTGCCTCACTTCTTCGCCACCGGTTTGGGTTAGAGTCAGCGCCGCCCTGGCCGTACTAGCAACTCCGGCTCTTGTCTACATGTTGCCCTCCGTGTTAAAAGGTTAGTAGAATTGACAAAAAATCAGTTAAATCAGCTACTTGTTTTGCTACTGCTAGTAGAAGCATTACTAAATTAAAAAAAATCGCCAATTAATCTAGGTGGCCGTCCGAGTTTCCGTTGCCCGCTAATGCTGCTGGCCGCTTGCGCAGCGGTTTTGGATCTACAGATCCTGCTCCATTATTGGGCTACGGAAAAAATCTGCCCTGCTGCTTCTGCTGGTGAGTTAGAATTTTAATCAGAACGTGTATTAGCTTAGATAAAAATCCTAGAATTGGGGGTCAAAATTCCTGAAGTGGCGATCGAAATCTTAGAAATAGGGATCAATATCCCATAAGCAGGGATCAAAATCCCAGAAATAGGCATTAAAATCCCAGAAATAGGGATCAAACCTTAGAAATAGGGATCAAGCCTTAGAAATAGGGATTAAAATCCCAGAAATAGGGATCCAAATCCCAGAAATAGGGATCAAAGTCCTAGAAACAGTGATCAAAATCCCCAGAAATAGAGATCAAAATCCCAGAAATATGGGATCAAAATCCCAGAAATATGGGATCAAAATCCAAGAAATCGGGATCGAAATCCCAGAAATATGGGATCAAAATCCCATAAGCAGGGATCAACTTCGCAGAAAAAGGGATCAAAATCCCCAGAAAAAGGGATCAAAATCCCATAAGTAGGGATCAACTTCGCAGAAAAAGGGATCAAAATTCCATAAGCAGGGATAGAAATCCCCAGAAATAGGGATAAAATCATAGAAGTAAGTAGGGATAAAAATCCCTAAATTAGGGATCAGAATCCCAGAAAATAGTTATCTCAATTCTCAAATCGCATCCTTCCCATCACCAGCCGCCGGAAAGCCGCCTCCGCCAGCACCTGCTGTGGACCTTCGCCCAGCTCTGGCTTTCCACGGATTCCGATTTTTTGGTTTCCTGGCCACAGCTGTTAACTTGCTGGTTGACGAGGCCTGGGGAAAGCGCCGCAGCGGAGGCAGCAGCAGCAGCAGCAGCAGCGGTGGCGTCACCACCCGTGCCAGAGCCGCGGCCGCTAAGAAAAAGGGGAAATGAGATCTTGATCGCACATCGGCTGCTAAGTGGGATGTTGAATTGTTTGCTGTCTGTCTCTGTGTGCGGTTTTTTATTAGTGTGTAGTTGATAATGATATGATATTCATTTTTCGTGTTAGCTATAAGTTTCTTTGCGATGTCATGCCATTGAGAAGTGGAGGGGAGAGGGTGACAAGGAGAGGAGAGAATGTGACGGGGAGAGGGGAGAGGGTGACGGGGAGAGGGGAGAATGTGACAGGGAGAGGGGAGAAGGTGACAAGGAGAGGGGAGAAGGTGACGGGGAGAGGGGAGAAGGTGTCAAGGAGGGGGAGAATGTGACAAGGAGAGGGGAGAAGGTGACAAGGAGACGGGAGAAGGTGACAAGGAGAGGGGAGAAGGTGACAAGGAGAGGGGAGAATGTGACAAGGAGAAGGGAGAAAGTGACAAGGAGAGGGGAGGTGACAAGGAGAGGGGAGAAGGTGACAAGGAGAGGGGAGGTGACAAGGAGAGGGGAGAGGATGACAAGGAGAGGGGAGAAGGTGTCAAGGAGGGGGGAGAATGTGACAAGGAGAGGGGAGAAGGTGACAAGGAGAGGGGAGAAGGTGACAAGGAGAGGGGAGAATGTGACAAGGAGAAGGGAGAAAGTGACAAGGAGAGGGGAGGTGACAAGGAGAGGGGAGAAGGTGACAAGGAGAGGGGAGAAGGTGACAAGGAGAGGGGAGGTGACAAGGAGAGGGGAGAGGGTGACAAGGAGAGGGGAGAAGGTGACAAGGAGAGGGGAGAATGTTACAAAGACAGGGGAGAATGTGACAAGGAGAGGGGAGAGGGTGACAAGGAGAGGGGAGAATGTGACAAGGAGAGGGGAGAGGGTGACAAGGAGAGGGGATAGGATGACAAAGAGAGGGATAATGTGATGTGACAAGGAAAGAGAAGAGGGTGACAAGGAGAGGAGAGGGTGAGGAGATGGGAGAGGGTGAGGGGGAGAGAAGGGAGAGGAGAGGAGAGAGTAAGATTAAATAAGAGGTCGAGAGATGATACGAGTGAGAAAAGGGAGATGGAGAGTAGAGAGAATATGATGAGAAGAACAGGGAAGCTGGTACAGTAGATAAGCCTGCAGTAGTGCAGACACCTGATACCTTTATATACCTTACACTTATAAACTAATACCTTATACTTACACTAATACCTTAAACTTTTAGCTGCTAATTGCTTAAATATTGAATATTTAGTCGTTAAACAAATTAATTTTGCATTCATCTACTTATAATGCAGCTCATTGCTTGATAAACTTTGACTTTCCGTGCCAGTAGCAATTTATACAATTTACTTGTATAAAAGTTATTAAAATTAATTCTGCTTGCTTGTAAATACCGAATATGTACTGTTTTATATAACCTGTTTTTACTATTGTATTTCTCTATATATGCTTTATCCATGTACTATTTTAGTCAGTTTTCGAAGTTGTAATAACAACTATTTGACAACTAAAAACATTTGCGGGTGAAAATGTAAACTCTTTGTCTTTTGTTTCGGTATTTGTTATTTTTTTGGGAGAGGGTGACAAGGAGAGGGGAGGTGACAAGGAGAGGGGAGAGGGTGACAAGGAGAGGGGAGGTGACAAGGAGAAGGGAGAGGGTGACAAGGAGAAGGGAGAGGGTGACAAGGAGAGGGGAGGTGACAAGGAGAGGGGAGAGGGTGACAAGGAGAGGGGAGGTGACAAGGAGAAGGGAGAGGGTGACAAGGAGAGGGGAGGTGACAAGGAGAAGGGAGAGGGTGACAAGGAGAAGGGAGAGGGTGACAAGGAGAGGGGAGGTGACAAGGAGAGGGGAGAGGGTGACAAGGAGAGGGGAGGTGACAAGGAGAAGGGAGAGGGTGACAAGGAGAGGGGAGGTGACAAGGAGAGGGGAGAGGGTGACAAGGAGAAGGGAGAGGGTGACAAGGAGAGGGGAGGTGACAAGGAGAGGGGAGAGGGTGACAAGGAGAGGGGAGGTGACAAGGAGAAGGGAGAGGGTGACAAGGAGAAGGGAGAGGGTGACAAGGAGAGGGGAGGTGACAAGGAGAAGGGAGAGGGTGACAAGGAGAGGGGAGGTGACAAGGAGAAGGGAGAGGGTGACAAGGAGAGGGGAGAGGGTGACAAGGAGAGGGGAGGTGACAAGGAGAAGGGAGAGGGTGACAAGGAGAGGGGAGAATGTGACAAGCATACAGTAAATATGCATACAGTGTATTGTTAGTACGCTTACATGCAGTAAATTAGCGCCATCAGATTGAGTTTGGCGCCAATAGATTGATTCTTTCGTTAGAATTCGTGTGAATCGACAATTGGTGGCACATGTGACAATTAAGAATCAATTGAAGCTATTTTTGAATGCTTATAATTGTAATTGTACACAACTGTGCCATAAATGTACCATTTGGCACCATACGAGTAAGTGGGCTGTTTAAAGCAGTTAAACTAGGCGCATAATGTGCTACCTGATGCTGTATATATTTATATAATAGTATATATTTGATAAGAAGTAGCAAATGGGACAAAAAAATGTGTAAAACAGGAAAGCGAAGTCTGCGGAATTAAAAATGCATAAGTGGAAGCTATAACAGAAAGAAACATACACACAGATCGGAGACAAAAACAACGTACATGTAATACTCCACACATTTTTCCTTTGTCTGGACCTCCAAATAATTCAACCAATTGCCATGAAAATCCAGAAAACGGGCTTAAAGTTTCCGCTTTTTTACCTTTTCCTCACCGCATTGCCATTGCCATTTTTTGCATGGCACTGAATTACATAAATTATCCTTGATGACACAATTTTTGCTTGAATTTTAGTCCTCAATACATCCGTGTCGTGTGGAGTTTGATGTCTCATCGATGGCTGCTCATGACGACCCAAAGCAACCGCAGACACAAAGTGCTGTGCAATTCCCACGCAACACTGCAGCAGTCAGTCATGCAATATTTTTAATAGCTACAATAAAGTCTGAATGACTCACGGATCATTTCCTATAATTTGCTATCCCTGTCTACTCATGCACTGATTGTTCGAAGTCAACACTGAGTCACACATGGCGGAGTTCCAGCTGCTGTACCTAATTGCTGCTGAGCTCTCAAAATATCCAATTGCCAAGGAAACTAGCTTGGATTACCCAAAATGCTTATCCTGTAACAAATATTGGAATGGCATGACAATTGGCACCAGACTGACAGAGAGTGGCTGATCAATTATTTTCATATCCATGCAACCGTTTTGGTGTGGTGTCTCTCTATTAAACCAGTGAGACGAAGTCAAGGCAGTTGGCACGAGAGGCGCAGGTTCGAGCCTGGCCCTATTGTACGAGTATTCGAGCGCATTTATTAACTTTAATTTACCGGACTTAAAAGCCAAATAAAAACCTTGGAGACTTAAAAGCGAGAAAAAAATCAATACGCGCTTGGCGGGTCAGCGACAGCCCGCACCGTATTAAATAAACGCCACCCAGGCCGCGAGCACGTGACCAAGGTCCGGCCCACCACCCCCCGCACCAACGCACAAGAGCCACGCCCCACTGGTTTAACACCCAACCAAGCTACGCCCGGTCGGACCATTAAACCAGTGAGACGAAGTCAAGGCAGTTGGCACGAGAGGCGCAGGTTCGAGCCTGGCCCAACCCAAACCAGAAAGTTCGACATAGAGAGAGAGAGAGAGTTAGAGCGCGCCAACCCGACGAGCCAAGCCATGCACAGCCGCCCTGGCATCCGAGTCCCGAACAGATAGATAGCGAAACACTGAGTTGCCCTTCCAGTCGCCCAGCTTCTTGATCATCGGCAGTGGAACACCGAGCTGCATGGCTGCCGTAGCGCCGCCCCGCCGCAGCCCGTGGCCAGTGAACTCGCGTGGCGACAAACCCGCCGATGTGCAGAGCGAACGAAGCCGGCTATCAAACCTGCTAGCCGTCAGAGGCAACCATCCCGCGGACGACCACGTGGAGAACAGGTGAACCGGACGCGGCGCCTGGCCGATTCGGTTTGTCCGTAGCTGCCGCTCGAGCGCACGGAACGGGCACAGGACACCCAAGCTTCCATCAGGCAGTTTCGGAAGAAACACTCGCTGAACTCGATCGCCAAACTGGTTGGTCTTCGAATGCCGCACAGTGAGCTCACAGTCGTACTCTGAAAAGACGATGCTCGATGCTGCCAGGTCGCACCACAGATCGAGCTACCCCGATTGCGTCGTCACATTCGCTTTTCGCAGCATACCCCACCAGGCTGCCAGAACTGCTGCCCAGAACGCGATGTCACTCTTCAGACGTTGGTCCAGGTGGGCGTGCAGCTTGAGGAGATCCGCGACTCTGAATGGCTCCCTTGAGCGCTGCTGCCGACTGAGACATCGGCGAAGACCACGAAGCACCAGCTTAACCATCGGCGACTCGCACGGGTCTGGCCGGCCGAGAGCTCTGAAGTACAGCGAGACCGCGTTAGCATACGCCTGGCAACTCCGAAAGGCTGACAGCCGGGTGGACAGCTCGGCCAGGTATTCAGCCACGTGCACAGGCTCTGCCCGCAGCGGCGTCAGGTGCCGGGAATTGCAAAATTGCAGCCAGGACGCGAGCTGTGACCGGTAACTCCGCTTCGTGCGGGGCGCGTAGGCATTGCCCAGGATAAACGCGCAACGCTTGTTGAGGCGGTCGGAAGTCTGGCGCGGAGGGCCTGTAAAATGAGAAAAACGGAGGCAGCAGGGCAGAAAGCATGGCTAGCGATCTCGTTAAAACAGCAGTGAACAGAGCCATACACCCGAAATAAAAAATCGCGCATTTTGTCCACGGCGTGCAGCCTAGAGCACGGGTCCGCAAAGACGTGGTACCAGCCAGGCACATGAAAAGCGCGCACCTCAACCCCACGCCTAACAGCAATGAGCATGGCAGTCTGGAACAGCGGCTGCAACTCAGGCTACCGACAGCAACCCTTGTTAATCATGCCAACAGCCGCACTAGAGTCGGAGTAGACCACGACCGAACTGTCATTTAAAAAGGCACCCCAGCGAACCATAGCCAGTAGCGGAACAATAGCTTCTTTGTACGTGATATGCTTGTCTTTAAACTTTCCTCCAGCATCCAGATCCCAATTGACGTACAGCCAATCCACCATACCGCTACCATTGCGCAAAATGGCTCCGCCACCAGCACTGCTCGCATCGGTTTCGATGATCCAGCCGTTTGTGCAACTTCTCCAAAGCTGAAAATCAGGCAGCTTCAGAAGGGCACCTCGCCACCAGAGTAAAATACGCAGTGTCAGCGGACACACGCACTTTGTGATGTGGCTATTCCAGGGCATTAAGCAGGTCGAACAGGGGTCTTAGGAAGCAACTCCCAGCGTGCACCACCTGGACGACCCAGCTGAGCTTGCCACAAAGCGACGAAAGCTGTCGTTTCGAGAGACGCCTGCGCTGCGAAAAGTTAAGCAGTGTGGTGCGCATTTCCTCACACTTTTCCGCCGGCACACTAAGAACTCCACGGACAGTATCAATCTTCACACCGAGATACACCAAGCATTGCGTAGGTTCAACCACTTTGTTCCAATTGACACCAAAACCTAACTGGCGAACCAGCTTAATCAGCTCTTTCAGAGCATCCATACACTCTTTCTCGCTCTCGGCCGCAACCAGAAAATCATCCAGGTAAACCGAATCATGAATGAAGTTTGAAGTCACTGACTCACGTTTGAGTTTTGAACGATTTTGGAAAGTAACCATAAGGGCTTTTTGACAATATGAGAAGTCTCGAGATTGTGAAGTGAAGGAGCTGCAGCAAGTGCATCTGCACTGAATTAAAAGCATTTAATAAGGTCGCATGCACATCTTGCTGGTGTCTGTTAATTTTGGCTTGAATTGCTCTTTTAGTCGCGCCTCACAAAATTGCTATCAAATTATTATCAATGAAGAATGAGATGACCAAGCTTGACAATGACAGGACCTCAACTTTTGACACCCCTTGTACCTGACATTCACCTGCACAGGGGATAGTGGTAGGGACGCCCACTAAGAGACAGGGGGGCGGCCACCAAGAGACAAGGGGCCGGCGGCCACCAAGAGACAGGGGGCCGCCACCAAGAGACAAGGGGCACCCACCAAGAGACAGGGGCACCCACCAAGAGACAAGGGGGTGGTCACCAAGAGACAAGGGGGTGGTCACCAAGAGACAGGGGCACCCACCAAGAGACAAGGGGGTGGTCACCAAGAGACAAGGGGGTGGTCACCAAGAGACAAGGGGGTGGTCACCAAGAGACAAGGGGGTGGTCACCAAGAGACAAGGGGGTGGTCACCAAGAGACAAGGGGGTGGTCACCAAGAGACAAGGGGGTGGTCACCAAGAGACAAGGGGGTGGTCACCAAGAGACAAGGGGGTGGTCACCAAGAGACAAGGGGGTGGTCACCAAGAGACAAGGGGGTGGTCACCAAGAGACAAGGGGGTGGTCACCAAGAGACAGGGGCACCCACCAAGAGACAAGGGGGTGGTCACCAAGAGACAAGGGGGTGGTCACCAAGAGACAGGGGCACCCACCAAGAGACAAGGGGGTGGTCACCAAGAGACAGGGGGGCGGCCACCGAGAGACAAGGGGGCGGCCACCGAGAGACAAGGGGGCGGCCACCGAGAGACAAGGGGGCGGCCACCGAGAGACAAGGGGCGGCCACCAAGAGACAGGGGCACCCACCAAGAGACAGGATCAGCGCCCACCAGGCGACTAAATATTGACGCCCCTCAGGGTTGCGGGGCCCCTCCCATTAAAACCCCAGCGATTTTACAATACAAACTAATCTAGAAATTAATATTCGTTACTTGCCTACTGAAATCTTTTACTACAAGAGTAGTGTGCATGGACTATACTTGCATTAATGCATTAAAACTGTTAATAAATTGTTAATGCTCGCAATACATGTAAATCTCACTATAATAAGCATCTGTTTGGGCTCAAAATTATATTTAGCTATGTTACACAACATAGTATAAGTGCATTCTGTCTGCATGTATGGCTGTTCTCAAAGTGTGCTCTTGAAATGCATCGCACTGCCTTGCCTGTCTTTATGATTTCTCTGATATTTGCTCGGGGCCATAAGATCGGGAAGATTAAATGCGCACACTTAAAAACCTTGATGACAGAATTTTTACATAATTGTCGTTTAATAGCGGCCCAGGTTGACGAACCATGGAAGTTCTTCCGTTTTTCCGTTCTTCGCCGTCAAGCAGGAAGGGGACTTCTTGGAATTCGCTACTCGGCCTGTGAGATATGGATCGGCCTCACGCGCATGGATTTTTTAATTATTGGAGGTGTCTACGAAACCTCCGCACTCCACGTCCCATACTGATGAGCGACTGTCAGTTCAGCGCCGCAGGCACTCATTTTAGCGCTGCAGGTACTCATTTTAGCGCCGCAGGCACTCATTTTAGCGCCACAGGCACTCATTTTAGCGTCGCAGGCACTCATTTTAGCGCCACAGGCACTCATTTTAGCGCCGCAGGCACTCATTTTGTTGCCATGCAGCAAAAAATTATTGATTTTCAAAACGGGCCACAAAGTGGGGGTGGGAGGACAAAGCATTGGCATGTCCCCCAGATCTTTTACTGGAGGGGACATGTCCCCCCTGTCCCCCCGTTGGCGACGCCCCTGAGTGATCAGTTACTAGTGCGGGCTCCTCTTCTTTGTCAATCCGGGCGTGTAGCGCGCGGTACTTGTCCTAATCTTCTCCGGAGTTTGTCTCGTCGACTCTAACCATATAAGAGAGCAACTTGTAATAAGCGTATCAATTCGAATTGTCGGCGTTGATTCATTCCTTGAGCTCGATAATCAATATCAGAAATGCGCCTTAATAGTATAAAATTAAATAAATAACAATGAGGTCCTCCAGAAAGGGCGTCTTCTTTTAGAAATAACGGAATCGAAGTCGTATGCCCCATCTGTTACTTTAGGGTACCAAAGTCAGTGAACGTCCTATTCAATCCTTTAGGAACAGGGAGGCCTCTAAACTCGTAGTTCAACAAACAATAATTGATAAACAAACGCCTATAATATAATAACTCAGCTTTCAAAAGCAAATAATCAAAGACATCTCCACAGCTTACCAAACGGTACAGATTTCCTCTCAGAGATGACTAGTCCCTATGATGTCTAATTGCCTCCAGATTCTTTGGGACTGCTCCGAGTCTGAGGTTTTTACACAAATTTCATGGAAACCGGTTTTTCCGGTTTAGTTTGATGAGGTGAAACGCCTTTTGACAACAGAATAGAATTTGTGCTAATACAATAGGGTGAGGACACCGTTTACCATATTTGGGGTCGTTGGTTCATTAGTGGCGCTGTAAATGATAATCATGATTCGTCTCTTGCGTTCTATATCGTAACATTATTCGATTTTCATCATACGAGTACTGAGTAACCTACTGAGTGAGACACCAGCCATTAATCCATGCTTTGGCTAAATTGACAATAGAAAATGCAAATACAATAGAAAATGTACTCTGTTGTCTCAGCCAAATCCAATGATCCAATGACCGGTGCAAGATGGACTGAACCCAGTTGCATGCAAAAGTTTTGGATCCAAGTAGAAATTAAAGTCCCGAACACAAATCCACAGGCACTCAAAACTCGCTGGTTGCAACAGCATGGAGTAATGACTAAGGATGACTGATGACAGCGACTGTACATGTAACTTTGCTGAAATCAAATGATCTGATGAAATGTGATTTAATAAAAAAAGTTTACAATATTTGAGTCTGTCTTTCTCCACTCTCTTTAACATCCAAACCGTTTGCATGACATGACGGTCATCCCCTCTACGTTTTAATGATATGAGGACGCACTTTTTCTCCAAATCTCGCGCTAGCACATGGGCTCTAAACTTACTAGCCTACTAACAGCAGGCTATGGGTATTTTTTATCTAGTATAAATTTCATTTATTTATACTAGATAAAAAATATATGGTTTGGTCATACTAGTAGTCATAATAACATAGGCGCAGCTTTTTGGGTCATAAATCATCCCTTGTGAAGCTGGTCTGACAGCCGCCTGGGCCTCACTCAGTGCTGAGGCTGGCGCCAGATGGTCTGAGGGGATGCGAATGATTGCGCTTGGAGAGGCTGGTTGGCGCGTTGAAGGCCAAAAGTACAATCCGTACATGTGGCTGCCCCATAGTCGCGCCACTGCAAAAATCCCCTGCACAAGTCCCCTCTGTACCTGCATGGCCAATGCGATCTAGTCCCAGTAGTGTCCCTTATCATCGGCTATGACTTCGAGATTGACAGCAAAAAGACACTAGTTGGTAGGTAAGTGCAAAGCCCGATTTCGAGAGTCCCGGTGTGGTGAGCCAGGAAGCACGTGAAGTGAAACGAAACCGCGCCGTTAGCAAGAGGATGGGAGAAATCAGCCGACACGCGCGTGATGCGTGAACAAGCATCCAGCCTTGGCAGCAACTCCCCAGATGCACAAGATCTGCATGCCTAAAAATAGTCCTGATGATCGGCGAGCGAGAAGCCCAGCCATACGACCCTCGCGTGATGCATGAATCTCCTCTGGCCGACGGCTCCTATTGAGCCTCCCCATTCCACTTTCTTCCCCAATTCCTCCTTGCTCGCGTACAGTCTGTTAACTTATAAAATATACTGATTGAAGAGGAGCCTGAAGTTTTAGAATGTGACTCTAGAGATCACACAGAGAAAGTTACCATCGAAGTCCATAGTTCGTTGTCTTCCTGAACTGTTGGCAGAAGGAAACGATAACATGGGAAAAACCCATATAAATTGTCGTTTCACACGGGCTGGTGGCAGCGAGTTAGCTAATCTGCGGATTAACTAATTTCTACCTTCAAAATTCTCCCTGCTTGTCTCTCGCTGTCCCTCTCTTAGCTATAGGACCTAGACTGCTGGCCACACGATCAAGCTACCATGGGGCTGACCATCTGACAGGAGTGGGGGGGGCAGGACTCTAATTGATTTATTTCTGAGACCTGAGGCCCGAAGGCTTCCCCACAAGGGGGCCCAAAAGGCCGAAACCCATCACTAATATACAGGTATAAATAAAGGAGAAATGAGAGAGGAGAGAGGAGACAGGAGAGAAGAGAGAAGAGAGAGGAGAGAGGAGAGAGGAGAGAGGAGAGGGAAAAGGATTAGAGAGGACAGATAAAAGGGCCCGAGGGCAGGATAGAGAGGCTTCACGAGCCGCATGTACCCCTGGTTTGGCTGAATCAGATGAAAATCACAGAAAGCTGTAAAAAATCTCTTCTCTCTTACTTTGTCTCTTTGCTCTCTTATATTTCTACATGAATTTTCAATTACTTGATGAAGCATGTATTAGTATGATAAAACGCAAACAAATTTAGTGAGTTATTAATGCGATAGTTGCTACGAGTACACAGGACTATAATAAATTTCATTAGATGCAATATAACAATGTGAAATGAAATATACTCCTAGAAATACGTAGACACTAAATTTCAGGATTCCCACTCCAATCCCAAGCTTTCGTACTGCGACTTACATGTATCCTGCTCACCGCCACAGCTCTCTGAGACAGTTGAAGGAAGCTCTGTGAGTAGTAAGTATTTTTTGGACGCATAGCTCGTTTTTACAGGGCGAAATCAATATGAAGTTCCAAGCACTAGTTCAATGGGGATACACGCATAGCTTGTTTTTTTTTGCATGGCGAAACTAGGAAGTCCCAGCCACTAGACGATGAATTTCTTTCCTGCCCAGGCACGGTTACCAAATCTCGTCCCCTCCATTTTCTTGCTAGGCTCGCGGCCACTCTCATGCGCAACTTCAGAAGCAATCTGGTATAGGGAGTAGTCACTCCCAGCCTGTATCAGCTATGTTTGCCTCCACGCTAAAGCCCCAATACCAACCACTAGTCGATTCAGACCGTGTTGCCCAGCGCGTGTCCTGCATGTCCCTTAATTTCCAAATCTCATCCTTTCTAGGTATTCGCTTTCTTGCTAGACTCGTGGCAACAGTCTTCCTGCTTTTAAATGCTTTGGCTGCTTTGACAAAAATTAGGCAGGAAGGCGACCTGGAAGCTTATCTGCTTTGTCGCCCGGAAGAGCGGCAGTACCTGTGGTATCTCCGAAACGGTGGCGCGAGTCAATTAGCGATCCGTTTACCTTCACATTTCATGCGTGTCTATCTATGGCTTCGATCAGTGGAAAATAATGCGCGGGAAGGATAGTGATTTCCTTAGCATTGAATCTCTTACATGTACTCGGAGTCCACTCATTGGTGAGGAAGGAAGCTATAGCAGCTATTACGAGAGAGCGAAAAGCTCAACTGAATACATAGCCGACCTTGATTTCGATTTCCGTCTGAGACCAAGCGAAGCTATAGCTCTTATTGGTAGTACAGAATTAATAATGAGACAGGCGCCTGGGAAGAGCGAGGGGGACCGAGCGCTAGATAAGTATTGGCAGAAGAACAAGGCCTGGATGATTAGAGCCATAGCGCTAACATCACCCATCGAAAAAAGCGTTCGGGGAAAGACTGTCTACATGCACTGCTACACTGATATAATTGAATACCAAGCGGTTGGCAGTCTCCTTGTGCCCCTTCTGCGGATTATGCCGTTGCACCCTCAAACAGGGGGCCAACTTCAGCCCCAAGACGGTATGATCCCAAATCCCTACTATTTGCCAACGAATCGACAAAACATCGACGAAATCACCATTCGGTTAGGGGACGAACAGGGAAATCCTCTCACTTTCCAGCCGGATGCACATTGCGTAGTGGTGCTGCATTTCCACCCAAAAACCGACTAGATTTATAAGCAAACAAGCACATCATTAAATATGGAGTAAGCAGAGTAGGATATGGCCGCACGACGATTAACGCATAAAGCGAGAAAGAGTGCATCTTCGATCACAAACTGCGCGGAAATTCTGCACATTGTTGCTCGACTGCGTGATAGAAAAACCAGACGAGATTTCCTTAAGACTCTCAGTCTAGCGGAAGTGCGTTGTATAGTCGAGTTCTTGATCAATATCGTGCGGCAGCGAGTGCCACTCCGCCACGCGGACCGGAAAAGATTAGAAAAACATTGTCGGCCTATTCAGAAGCTCGTTTCGGGTGGTCATTCTTTGACTGAGAAAAAAAGAATCATTGTACAACACGGAGGTTTTCTGCCGTTCCTCGCGCCGATTGTGGCCGCAGTAACGGCAGCATTACCATCCATCACCACGGCTCTTGGAATCACCTCCGGCATTGCAGGTACAGCTGCGGGTACTGCTAGTCTCGTGCGCAGCATACAGAACAAACGAAACTGAAAGCATGGGAACTCGCTTATCCGAGGCACTGCAAAAGATGGTTGTTATTCCCATCTCACAATATTCGCAGCTGGTCGCGCAAAACAAGTGCGCTGACGAACGAGCAAAGGTTTTGGAGATGCCAAGTGACACGATGGGACAAGAACTCGTGCGGATGAAACAGAAAATCGATGGGTTAGACGAGATTATTGCTACGGATCAATCTAGCCCAAATTCGACTGCTCGTCTGGCCAGAAACAGAATGGAAAGCTAGCTCCTACAAACACGCGAGACGTTTTTGAAGCCAGATGATAACCCTCAAGCGAGTGAAGATCCGTTTAGTCAATAGCGCGAAGGAAGAGAGCGAAACAATACGAATTCCAAAAGCACTTCAGGCTCGCTGGCGACGTCTTAAAACTTTCATCGAAAATGAGAAAGAAAATCTGGCGGCAAACGGGACCGAACTAACCGAAACGGAGATGCGCGATTTGATGGACTACGTTGTTCGCGACAAACCCCTGAAGAGGCATGCATGAGGGGCACCTGCCAGGTGGGCTGGAAAACTTTTTGAGTTTTCTGCGTCAACGAAAAGCGGATCCTCAGCTTGTCGGAAAACAATTTCGAACGGAATTGTCAGCTGCAGCAGAGAAAGAGCTTCCACCCGCCTTCACCGAGGACAAAGAAACGCGGGACGAAGAAATGGATTTCCTAGAAAATTACGAGACATTGACAAGCTAAGCTTGTAGTTAAATATTGTAGCAGCTATAAGCTAACTGGTCGGCGCATCGCGGATTGAGTGTCAACACATTCTGATAATGGAACTACGCGAAATTTTACGCTTTGTTTTTCATTTGGTTGTGAGACTTTTGCAAGGCTGCTTAGGCGGGGCGCTCCACCATAACGAGGACACTCCCGACGCGGGCGATATCACCATACAGAACATTATTAGGTGCTGCATGACGGTGACGCGTTCTGCATCAACTAATAACTTGCCACAGAGCAGCAGTGTGGGAGGAATCACCGATACAAAAACCGATGGCACTGAAAAAGAGACCTCCTATGCGAAAGGCGAAACACCAGAGCCATCAGCTGTCCGAAAACGCAAAAGAACGGACTAGAAATAACAACTCGCTAGATGTCAAGAACTTCTTAGACAGACAATTTTACGATTTGGACCGCCCTACTGCTTTTGCAGGAAGTAAGCAACAGCTATTAAGACATGTTAAAACCCAGTTTCCGTCACTAGCATCTAAACGAGCGGCAGAAATCGTAGACGAATGGGCCCGGGAGACCAAAGAATATAACCTGTTTCGCAAAACTAAACGAATATTCAAAACCCGCAGAATTGGTGTACCACATATCCCTAGTTTTCAATTCCAAATCGACCTGGCGGATCTCCCTCAATACAAGTCAAATAACAAGGGATACCGCTACATCCTCGTTTTGATTGATTGTTTCACTTGCGAAGTACGTCTGCGACCTCTACGAACGAAAACTGATAAAGAGGTGGGCGCCGAACTTGAAAATCTGTTTCTTGAAGGCTTCCGACCTCTCTATCTTCAGGGCGACGCGGGAAAGGAGTTCCTAGGGCGTGAAACTCAAGCTGTACTAAAACGGGCGGGTGAACGCTTTTTTGTTAGCCAAAGCTATTACAAGGCTGCGATCGCTGAAAGGTTAATCCGTACTCTGAAAGAGCGACTCAGCCGTTATTTTTGGGCTCGAAACCTGGAACGCTGGTATGACATTCTACCCCAAATGGAACGAAATTTGAACTCAAGCCCTCACCGGGCGCTGTTTGGTCAGAGTCTTCACAACACGGCGGTGGATCCGCGTCTACAGGGAATCATCGGGTCTGAGATTATAGAGAATGATGCCTTGCAGCAGCCTCTATCAACACTAAAGGTAGGAGACTGGGTAATAATCGCACGACAGCGGGGTGCCTTCGAGAAGGGCTATTCGACAGTGTGGAGCAACACAGTGTTTCGGATCCGTGCTACGAATCCTCGCCGAGCAGCGTCGTAGAAACTAGAGAATCCGGAAGACGGAAATAGCGCACTAGAGGGTTACTTCAATGAGGGAGAACTACAGCGTGTAGCAAAAGAAAATACGGAGCCGTCAGTCATCGAGCGTGTAGACGCTTACGAACAAGGCTCAGACTCGACGGCTTTTTCGGCGCGTTTATAAGTAAACTGTGAAATTGGAACATAATAGAAATTGGAACATAATAGCAATTAAACGCTTGATGGATCCAGTTTCTATTCTGGACCCACTCAAAGCGGGGGAGGATCCTCCGCCCGAGCGATTCCGATCTACGAAGGCTATGGATTCCTTTTCAACCTCTCTAATCGAGTGTTGATCCCGGTTATGCGGAGTGCGGGAAAGGATCTTTTGGCACGGGGCTTGGAATACCTATCAGTCACTAGCAACGAGACAACAAACGCTAATCGCAAACGAAAGCACACGGGAGGCGGTTACAAGATGGCGAGCGCAGCTGTTCCCAAAATACGCAGCCGAAAAAACGCCCCCAGAAGACTATAAGCAAACGGGATAAGAAAGCTCACACCCGTGGAAAACCAGCAAAAACCCAGCGAGGAACGGGTCTAACCAAGAAGAAACGGCGAAGGGTGAAGAAAAAGCGGAATCGCAAGGCCGTTGCTGCTAAATCGCTGTTTAGTCTCCTGGAAAACCGAAAATGAACCAGTTGCTTGGCCCCGACAGTGTAGTACTAAAAAGCGAGTTGGCCCTTTTTGATGCGGCTGCTGTACAGTGCAGTGTAGTGGACAGCCAGTATACCCACATTCAGCCGCAACACGGACTCTCTAAAGGTGCCCCAATCGAGTTCGAAGTCGTCTTCGCAGGGGATGCACTCTACCTGGATCTGCAAGAGACGATTCTAAATCTGGCCATACGTGTACGAGACACGGACGGAGTAGCCGCTGATGCGACGAAGAACAACGTAGCGCTGATTAATTTACCTATCGCGAGCCTGTTCCGCGATGTACAACTTATTGGAGACACTGTTGTCGAAGGCGGAACCTTCATGTACCCCTAAAAGGCCATGCTACTGACGCTTTTAGAATATGGATCGGATGCTCAAACCTGTGGTCTAACGCCCTGGGGTTTCTACAAAGACACGGCTGGACAAATGCATTCAGCCGGCGATGCGAACGTTGGCGCTAAACGCCGACGCGCATTGATAGCAGGGGGTCGAGAATGCCGCTTATCGGGGCCCTTGTTCTTGGACATGTGCCGCCAGCCGCGGTTTCTCTTGTCAAAAACTCCTGTGCGAATAAAATTGATTCCGTCTTCCGCTGCCTTCGCCTTTATGGTCGGTGCGATAGGTGAAAACCCGCTAAAGAGCTACGAGATAGAGGTGCTAAAGGCCGAGCTCCGTGTACGCTACGTAACCCCCTCGCCGAGTGTACTCGCTGCGCACGCTGCGGGGTTGAAACAGCACACTATCCAATAAATCAGCTACAGATGAGGACGTTTACTGTTACGAGTGGTACGTCTAGCTACACGCGTGAGAATCTCTTCCCAAGCGGCGTTCCGAAACTTCTACTTCTGGCCTTTGTGAGCAACAAAGCGTTCAATGGGAGTGTGGACACAAACCCGTTTAGATTCGAACATGCCAACCTGAGCAGTTTGGGGGTGTTTGTTAACGGGGAACCGGTGCCAACAAGACCCCTCGAAAGCGACTACAGCGATAGTGGGGACTGCGTTTTGGAGTACGGGTGGTTTTTGCAGCAGCTGGGGTTGCATCTGCGACTTGGGGTTCACGATGACAGAGTACAAAGCCGGCTAAACTATCTACGCCTTCGGACTGAGTAGTGAGGTGGGTGTCGGAGCTGGCGCACAGCTATATAAAGAGGGCAATGTACGATTGGAACTACGCTTCGCGACAGCCACGGACAAAGTCTACAACGTCATCGTGGACGGACTATTCGACAAGCAACTGCATCTGACGGAGTTCCGCGACGTGGTACCTGGATCTGTATGGAAGTAGATAACACTACTATTCTATCAAGCGCGTAACTAATGTGTTTTTGCGCTCGGTCTGCCTAAACCTATTGCGTATTTATCCTGATGCAGTTTTTATGGGAGTTTACCCAAACGATTCTCTACTAAGGATCCCTAATCTAAACACGAGTCCGTACTTTAAAGACACGCGTAACTATTTTTTCATCGTAAACACGGACCCTAGCAATTTGCCCGGAAAACACTGGGTTGCTGTCTGGGTCTGTGCAGGCCCTATTGGCGCTGTTAGACGAGCTAGGATAGGCAAATACTTTGATCCGCTAAGTTTGCACCCGCTGCCTGAAATCTCCCACTGGATGAGGCGAAATTGTGGAGATCCAAATAACTGGCGTTACACGCGCTATGCGGTGCAGGATCCCCGTACCGCCCACTGTGGAGTCTGGATTCTGTTCTATCTGTTTTTTAAACTTGCTAGTGGAAAGGGATCTAAATTCGTTCATCCACTGGGTGATGCGACGCCATGGTCGGGCTCGCAGCAGCCCTTTCTCGCGCGCGTTTTCCTCTCTGAGCCTTTTTCTCAAGCATGTTCTTCAACCCCTACTGCGCCGCCGGTTTTAATGCAAGCTTGACCTGATAGTTTTTATCCAGACAAAAAAATATAAAAGCTTTCGTCTACAAACGAACTGATTCACAAAAACATTGTGGCAATAAAGCGATGCGTGTGTATGTGCCTTTTTTATTTGCTGTGACACAAACGGTCGCAGCATTGTACTACCACGTATGTAGAAGAAAGAGTGTGGCTAGAAAGAACATGAAGGGGACGAGATTTGGTAAACGCGCCTGGGTAGGATAGAAATTCATCGTCTAGTGGCTGGGACTTCCTAATGGATTTGCTATGCAAAAACAGGCTATGCGTGTATCCCCCCATTGAAATAGTGCTTGGAACTTCATACTGATTTCGCCATGTAAAAACGAGCTATGCATCCAAAAAATGCTTACTACTTCTGTGGGGGGGAGACAAATGAAACAGCTGCTCGAAGATTAAGAGGCGGCCAGAAGTTTTTAAGCTTTTCTTCCAGCTCAGCGTATTGTGGGAGGGTCTGTTGGGGGGGGGCTTTTTTATTAGAGGCAGGGGTTGTGTGCACCCTGGCGCACTTTAAGCGACATAGGCCCACAACCGGCGAGAGGCATTACTGCCCGTTCCGCCGACTCCCCTGAGCAGGCATACAAGCGCGCGGATACGTACGCAGACACACACTCACACAGGAGTGTACAGCGGCCCTAACTTTATATTATCGTTAGGCATGTACACTTCACTGCGCCTTGGGGGGTTGGCTCTCAAGGCCGTTAATTGCACGAGCAGAGCCGAGCCGAGATTCCAATTCAGCCCCAAATTAATGTGACTGCACTTGGAATCGAGCCTGGGTCGCTGGCACACCAGAGCAGCTGCGCTACCGCTGGGCTACGGCCCCCTGGGATGGGGGGGCTGCAACAGGAGTGTGTGGGGAGCTGTGTGTGTGCAGGCAGAGGGAAGTGAGCAGTTGGTCTCCCAGCCCAGCTCATGATAAATGGCACTGCAGCAGCTGCATGAACACAGAACTGCAGTTTTCGATTGCCGCGGCTACTCATTGGTTTTGCTGTAGAAGACAAACTTAATGCGAGGGAAGGGACAGACCAGCTCAACCCACGGTATAGGATAATGCGCGTGGCTGTGGGGAACCTGGGAGTTTTGGAGTTTAGGCCCAGAAATTTTTTCCGGATTTGAAATGAGGCACGTGCGTTTCATAGAAGCCGTTTAAGACATCTGAGAACCTTTTTGTTTTAATGTTTTTGCTGTAAATTTTTCCAAGAGTGATTTACGAGGGGTGTCCGGAAAGTAGTGTTACTTTTACTAGTTGCCGATGTTTAGTAAGCTGCATTGACATAAATTTGGTGTCGTTAGAAAGCGGCAAGTCTCTTCTTTAAAATGATGCAAACCACGATTGATTTGGATATTTTAAGAGATATGTGCACTTAAGTAGAGGGAGATCGGTCATAGCTAGACTTACACAACCTAGACACAAGCCTTCTGTAAAGACGATCCAGCTTCATGTCCTCGACTCCTCAGTGAGCCATCGGGGAACCCAAAGGGCACTCAGCTTGGCATTAATCATCTTCTGCAGAGACTCGTAAACTGTGGACTTCAAGCAATCTAGTCCATCGGCGAATTCGCGGATGCTTTGGTGGCAGTCTTCATCAATCAGGTCGAGAATGGATCCGAGACGAGGCCGCATGGATCTCAGAGCGTCCTGACCTTCAGTCAGTTCATGTCAGTTCTTCCACCCCTGAACTCGTTCACCCACTGTTCACTGTCATCGTGCTGACGGAATGGTAGCCTTGCACAATTCAGAGTTGCCTGTGAGTGTCAGCTGCTTTGCAGCCGGAGCTCCAAAGTGTAAAGATGGCATGCTGCTACTGTCTTTGAATGCACGTCCATTTGACGATTGATGGATCAAACTTGAGCAGTGAAGATTTTTTGATACCACTGGTGCAGCCGTATTATTTTGAGAAAGCTTTTTACTGTGTCACATTTGATCACAAAACAGCTCATGCATGCAAAAATATCTATTGTCATTGAGCAGAATGCCAATTTTAGCAAGTACACTCGCATTTGAGCTTGAACGATCTCCCTCTACTCAAGTGCACATATCTCTAAAATATAAATCCAAATCAATCGTGGTTTGCGTCATTTTAAAAAAGAAGAGACTTGCCGCTTTCAAACGACACCAAATTTATATCAATGCAGCGTGCCAACCGTCCGCAACAAGTAAAAGTAACACTACTTTCCGGACACCCCTCGTATTGAGGATTAAGCAAGTAGCGAATCAAGTATTATGTTGCCTCTCAAGTGGAAGCAGATGTTTTGCTGCAGATTTTGCCTTGCAAATTTTCACTGGCTTTATATTGTACTCCTAGCTGATGTTCTGCACCCCAAGTTGTACTTCAGTGAATTTAACAGCAAATTGAAAACAGCAAACATGAAAGTCAGGGATGAAGTTTAAAGTTTTAAAATAAAATATTATTAGCAGCTCATCTGGAGCAAAACATGTTTATATGCACTAAAACCACTTCTTGCAGGCCAAAAATGCCACTTTTTCCTCTGCTTCTTTCTGCGCTTACATGTGCTTCTGATATGCCTTCAGCCAGTTGTGAAGATCTGCTCTCATCATCTTCAGCTTCTTTACTATTTCCTGAAACTGCTCCGGATTTAAAGAATTCAAAGCGGCAACCAGCAGCTCCTGCTCATCCGAGTCCTGTCTCTCAGCCACATCCCGGATCCAGTCCTGAGCGCGCGCTTCTCGATCAGTCCGCAGCTCGAGCCGCAGAGCCCACAGCAGAGCATCAAAGTTCATGTAGAAATGGTCAGCACTGCCTGACAACCGGAGGGGAAAGCACTCCCTCAGAGCTCCTGTCAAGAACTCGAGTTTCGGTTGCTGGTCAAACTCAAAGCAAAACTTCCACGCCGAGTCGCGGCTGCTCAGATGCCGCATCACGAACTCCACAGTCGCTTCAGTCGCCGACTTCTCACGAGACCAAGCGATGCCTCTGCTCACCGAGTGACCTGAGCACGAGCTCACGACTCTCTCTGCAGTTTCTCGGTAGCCGAACTTCAGGCAAGCCAGCGCTCTGAGAGCCTCTCGTGCTGAGAGGGCGCAGTCTGGCAGTCTGGCAATCAGCTCTGTGAGCGACTCCTGAGATCGCTGGCTGCAGTCACTGTGCGAGAGACGCACCAGACACTCTCTCACCACGTCGTAGATCTGATAGTACTCGAGAGCACTGGACTTCGTGAGGGACATCGGCCTCAGATCCGGCAGGATTTGGAACGGGTGGAAGTAGAATGTGCCTGAGTCGCTCACAGGTCTGAGACTGCCGATGAACTGCTGCAGCAGTTGGGGCAGCCGATCGATTACTGTTCTCAGTGTGCTCATGATGCCGTCCAAATGCTGGTCCGCTCTCTCCTTGTCCGCACCCTTGAGGTAGATGGCCGCATCGCTGAGAAAGAAATGGTTCATGATGCGACCCCGAGATCGGTCAGGTGTGTCAGGTGTTTGTCTGTCCTGCTCTCGGCTCTTCTCCACACAGTCGAGCAGCATCTGCAGCGACTGTCTCGTGAGACTCACGAGGTTCTCCTTCTTCCACTGCTCGACCGGCGTCTCATCCACCATTCGGAAGGTGATGGTCTTCACGTGGTAGGACTTCAAGCCTTGCTGATTGAAGCCATTCTTGTGACAGATGACCTTCTTGACCAGGTATTTGAGTGTGACGAACAGTTGACCTTGCAGGGTAGTGAGACTTCGCAGCATCCGGTTCTCCAGGAAGCTGGTGCTCACGCGGAGCTCTTCGCCTCCTCGATCAGGAGAGGCTGCGTGCACCACGTGACAGGGCGATGAGGCGGAGGTGAGAACCTTCCGGAGTGCCTCCAGCACCTGATGGGGGATGTTGGAGACGCGGTTTGGCAGCAGCGGCGCGATGGGCGGGTAGTGGCAGAGACGGCATGCAGAGACACTGTCCAGCGCTGGCCTCAGCGTGCATCCGGGTGTCCGCTGGGCAGGATTGGAGGCTGTAAAAACGATTCGGTTCCCGATTGGGCAAAATTTGACTTAAGGTTTGAGTCTTTGCAGTGATGCTTTGGGCTGATTGGGAAACGAGTAATAATGATGAAAATTAATTTTTGTTGCCCATGTTCTATAAGCTACTAAATAAGATATAGACTAAATGCATGTTGTTAATACAGTTTTCTATTTTGTGGGTACAGCATAGCTACTTAACACCTAGCAAATTCAATACATTTACATATTTAAATGCGCATGCATATGTGCGTTGGAATTAAATCAGACTGAAGGATGACAGTCAGGCTCTTGTTCAGATCTGCTTACTGAGCATACAGAATATTTTCTTCACCAATGCTTTGCACACAACAAGCAAACGTCTGCACTGCCAGAATCTCCAGCAATCACTAACAGCACTAACTGACCATCTCACTCGCCAAGAGAGAACTCACCGAATCCTGGACACTGAATGTGCCCGTTCACCAACTCGTGCTGCTCCGGAGCTCCATCGCACTCGCACAGACCTCTCTGGTGGTATTCTCGGCCGGGAATCAAATCCATGACATCAATGTCGGAATTGGCGTCAGTTCTGCCGTCCAGTGTCGTCAGGCTGTTGCCCCAGCCTTCTGAGTAGCTGCCGACGACAAAATATGAACGGCAACTCAGTCGACTTCTCAGAATCTGCTGCAGGACATCGGCAGCCGCGCTCTGCAATGCGGCTCGGGATTCGGTGAAGCCTGACTGCTCCAGTGCTGAGTACAGCTGCTCGCTTAGCTCGGAGTCGCTGGGACTGCATCTAAAATGTGAGTTTTTTGTAAAAAAACGTGCGTTTCTAGAAAGGTTAATTGACAAATTTGTGCAGCATGGGCAGCAGTCCCGAACGGTGCATGAGTTGATTGTAAGCAGTTGGTCAAAAATGCGGTAAGTTAGCTAAAACTGTCAGTGCAGAAATTATCTAACTTGTGCGAGTAAGAGGAAAAGGATTGACTTAGGGACGAGGACTTAAGATTTTAGTTTCAGAGTAATGGAGGTAAAGTCTGGCTGGCAGGCTGGAGGTGGGTCCATTGGATGAGCGTATTGACTCCTGGCTGAGTGTCCATGACCCAAGGGAAAGTGTCTATAGGATTCAGACAGTGTCCGGAACACAATTTTGGATGTCCCATTTCGACTGAATGTCCATGAAGTGTCTGTAGTACGGTTGGTTCAACTTTATTTGGCGAACGGTCTTGGTCTGAGCGGTCTGAGTAAAACGGAAAGTTACCTAGTCGAGTGGCGAGATAGCTAACTCCCCCTCGACAAATGGCTAGTCAGCAAAGTGTAGAAGCCAGCATTTTTCCTACCAGTGTGCTTAAATCAGCAATGCCAAAACCATCTTCACTCAGCCTTCTGGTCTCTTTCGCCATTCACTGTTTGTGTGCTGTTACTGTTAAAATTTCAAACCAGCCTCCTAAGCCCGCTTGCTTTTAAAATTTCACCAACTGTCAAATCCACAAAACTAAAAAAATGATATTAACAGTTGAACTACCAAGAGGGGGGAATCCTCCCTGACAATTTTTTGCTGCGCCGTATTGGAGCAACGGAGGCACACGAAATTCAAGAACACGGGCTAACTTTTGTTTCGGCACCTTCTTAAACAAGAATCAAGTCGCCAGACCTCCACACCGTCCAGATATTCGACGATTCTGCCAGAAGGTCGGATTTTCCCATAAGCGCCAGTGTATTCAGTACACCCCTGTGCGCCAATCAGCACTGCGCCTCAGTGCAGCCTTGCCAAGTCTCCAAATTTCATCAGCACGTCGACCACATGTGTCTGCATCAGCTCTGACTTCGTTGGTCACTAGCCTTTACCCAGGCAGAGCTTCTGGACCTTCAACAGGTGGCACCAAGTGACTATGGACACCCTGATACGAATTTCTCAAGTTTCGCTGATCAAGCCTCGACAGTGGGCAAAACTCAACTGCTAGATATCCTCAGCTGGTCTTCTCTCGAGCATTCCGTCATCACCCTGACGCGGTCCTGGCAGAATAGCGTAATTCTGGCAGATACGTCGAATATCTCGACGGTCCGCAGGGCTGACGACTTGATTCTTGTTTGAGAAGGTGCGCAACAAAAAGTTAGCCCGTGTTCTGGAATTTCGTGTGCCTCCGTTGCTCCAATACGACGCAGCAAAAAAAATTGTCAGGAGAGGGAGTTCGCCCCCCCCCCTTGGTAGTTCGACGGGCGGAAAATGGCTTGGTGTTCCTACTGTTAAAAATCAAGCAAAAGGTAGAAGAGAAAAAAGCAAATCTAATTATTGAAGCCTACCCAAAATCTGACTCTTTTAGCGGTTTTTCCAAAGCAGATGACATTTTAGTCACTTCTGGACTGCGAATATTCTCAAGATTGGCGTCACCTTGTGCTTTGATGAATGAGCTCACAACTTGGTGGTGATCATTCTGTGATGCAATGTAGAGAGGTGAGCAGCCATCGACTTCTTGAAGATTGACGTCAGCTTGTGCTTTGATGAGTGAGTTCACAACTTGGTGGTGACCATTCTGTGATGCAATGTAGAGAGGTGACGAGCCAGTGTTTCGTTGAAGATTCACGTCAGCTTGTGCTTTGATGAGTGAGCTCACAACTTGCTGGTGACCCTTCTGTGATGCAATGTAGAGAGGCGAGCAGCCATCGACTTGTTGAAGATTGACGTCAGCTTGTGCCTTGATGAGTGAGCTCACAACTTGGTGGTGACCAAAATGTGATGCAATGTAGAGAGGTGAGCAGCCATCGACTTCTTGAAGATTGATGTCAGCTTGTGCTTTGATGAGTGTGCTCACAACTTGGTGGTGACCATTCTGTGATGCAATGTAGAGAGGTGAAGCGCCTCGGATTTGTTGAAGATTGACGTCAGCTTTTGCCTTGATGAGTGAGCTCACAACTTGGTAGTGACCATTCTGTGATGCAATGTAGAGAGGTGAAGCGCCTCGGATTTGTTGAAGATTG
Source organism: Macrostomum lignano (assembly GCA_002269645.1). NCBI lineage: Eukaryota > Metazoa > Platyhelminthes > Macrostomidae > Macrostomum > Macrostomum lignano. Next base: position 74,664 of record NIVC01001203.1, on the reverse strand, counting down.
ACGTCAGCTTTTGCCTTGATGAGTGAGCTCACAACTTGGTGGTGACCATTCTGTGATGCAATGTAGTGAGGTGAGCAGCCATCGACTTCTCGAAGATTGACGTCAGCTTGTGCTTTGATGAGTGAGCTCACAACTTGGTGGTGACCTTGGTGTGATGCAATGTAGAGAGGTGAGCAGCCATCGACTCCTTGAAGATTGACGTCAGCTTGTGCTTTGATGAGTGAGCTCACAACTTGCTGGTGACCCTTCTGTGATGCAATGTAGAGAGGCGAGCAGCCATCGACTTGTTGAAGATTGACGTCAGCTTGTGCTTTGATGAGTGAGCTCACAACTTGGTGGTGACCATTCTGTGATGCAATGTAGAGAGGTGAGCAGCCATCGACTTGTTGAAGATTGACGTCAGCTTGTGCCTTGATGAGTGAGCTCACAACTTGGTGGTGACCATTCTGTGATGCAATGTAGAGAGGTGAGCAGCCATCGACTTGTTGAAGATTGACGTCAGCTTGTGCTTTGATGAGTGAGCTCACAACTTGGTGGTAACCATTCTGTGATGCAATGTAGAGAGGTGAGCAGCCATTGACTTCTTGAAGATTGACGTCAGCTTGTGCTTTGATGAGTGAGCTCACAACTTGGTGGTGACAATTCTGTGATGCAATGTAGAGAGGTGAGCAGCCATTGACTTCTTGAAGATTGACGTCAGCTTGTGCTTTGATGAGTGAGCTCACAACTTGGTGGTGACCATTCTGTGATGCAATGTTGAGAGGTGAAACGCCTTGGATTTGTTGAAGATTGACGTCAGCTTGTGCTTTGATGAGTGAGCTCACAACTTGGTGGTGACCATACTCTGATGCAATGTAGAGAGGTGACTCGCCGGTGTTTTGTTGAAGATTGACGTCAGCTTGGGCTCGAATGAACATTTCGACAATTTTGACATTTCCCATTGCACACGCAATGTGAAGCGGTGAGAATGTCGTCTCATTGATGCTGAAGAGCCTATCAACGTTAGAAGGTTTCTGCAGGTATCGTGAAATTTTTGCTTCATTTTCGGACATAACGGCTTCCCGGATCTCCTGCTCAGTGCCATCAAGGCCCTCGCTTTGGCCTGTGGACCTGCCGAAGGTCTGCATCAGAACTGCTGCAATCGCTGTCAGGATTCTCCAAAGAGCTTCCATTTTTGTGGTTTGGTATCGGTGCTGTGGAATGCGGAGAGCGCCGAAATTTGCTGGAATTTAAATTTTTTTGCTTATTTGTGTCACAATTGCCTGCCATTGGCAGCGCTGCCCAGGCCAATAGAAATAAATGAGGTTTGGGTGCGGTTCGGCTTGGCTACAGAATAATTGCTATCGTAGCTGCTGCTTTGCTACTTAAAGTAGCAGTCTGATGCCAGTTACCAGTTTTATTTAGGAGGGCTGTTCCTCAAGAAGTTGCTGTATGCTTTTAAGAATGTTTTTAATGTCCTTCTTTGGGCCAGTAAAGTGTTCATTTATTTGCAGAGCGGTGTTTTTCAGAGCATTATTAGCAGCTTTACGTGGTACGGCTTGTATTAGTGGCTGATTGTGCGTCTGTCTCTCTGCCTGCCTTTTCGCTTTTGAATATTTACCACTAAGTCAAAGTGATGCGGATGGCATCCAAAGTTTTTCAGGCTCTGTTTCCGAAACATAAATTCTAGAAATATCCAGCATAGCGAAAGTAGACCAGTGTTGAGTGTCAGGTATGCTAAACTCAAGTCTGAAGTCTTGCCTATACTACAAAGCTTTTAATTTCTACAAAAAAGAGTTATTGAGGTTCGATGGCGGGTCCAACCAGAAATTTCATATCCAAGTTAAAAATGCTGGTGTCGAATAGACAATAATCTAATAATGCGAGCTATCTCAAAAGTACAAGTCTGAATTGCAAAACAGAAATATACAAATGTTTGGAGGATGGAAATCCGACAGCTGGATGCCAACCGGCTTTATACCTTAGGGTTTTCGGGTTTCCGCGGTCTCCCCTGGAGACTCAAACGCGCTTCCGGGTGTCCCAGCTTCCAAAAAAACGGAGGTTTGCTTGAGAATCTTTGACTTCCGCGGTCCCCGTGCGCATTTGAGAGAAAAAATGACATGTCCGTAACAGTAGAAAGACCATGAGGGTGTATTTCAAATACACACATTTTTCCTTTGTTTCCTTTGTCTGGATCTCCAAAAATATTCAACCATGAATTGCCATGAAAATCCAGAACACGGGCTAAAATTTTCCGCTTTATTCGATGAAGCAACTTTGAGAATCACAAAATATCGGCATCGTTGAGATATTCAACGATTCTCCTCGTGGTGCCCGGTGACAAAATCTAAAATCCAGACAAAATTTTCTGCTCACAAAATCTCAACATAAAACTCCTCGTACGTCGGCTCAACAAACTATGCATATCAGTCGCAGCGACTTTGGCTCTCAGCATCCCAGGAACCATAATGGTCCTCTTCATTACCGTCTGGAGCATGGTGGCGACCGTCGGGACCTTCAACAAAAGCACCCGATCGGCATCTCAGAGACGCTGCGTTTCCAAAACTGCAGAAATGGAAGAATCCTCTTCTGCATGCATTAGACATAATCGGTGAATGAAATGGACGATGGCGACAAGATTTAGACTGACCTGTAGACATACAGGCGACCTTCGGAATCTTCAACAACGGAGTGCTAGCTACAACGCGGCCCTGACGAGCTGGCACCCCCAACATCGTGATATCTTTATCAAGGCACCAAACCAAGCATGTCTGCATATTATAAAATGCTAGAATCAAGCAAAACTAGAAACGTGGGGGGATAAGGCCAAGCTAGACGGCTCCGGCATCTGCCAAACAAGTTTGGTATTAATACGAGTAGATTAGAAGCAACAGCTTCCCGCGGACAGACATCCCGCGCTCAGTCCTCGCGAGTAGCAATATTCGCCTCCGACTGCAGTGTCAGTGACACCGGCAGCCGCTCCTTGACGACGTTTCTTGACAGACAAACGTCCGGACCGCTTTTTACGTCGACTGACGATGATGGAGCACCGGACGTAGGCCTTTTCAACCGCTTTCATATTGGCTGGGATGTCGATTCATGTCGTCAACTGTGACAGCTGGGTCCACGAGCTGATCTAGACGGACAGCGAGAGATGCTGCTTGATTTGATGCTTTTAGTTCGATCCTTTTGCAATGGCGTCAATCAAACGCGGTTGTGCCATTTTAGAGCGTCTGAACAGATCATGTTGTTAATGACCGCCTGCCAGCCTCCGTGCAAGTTGCACCGGGTGTGTGTCAAACAGTTTCGTTAGCAATAAAAACGTTATTTGCGTAAGTGTGCCAAAAAGGGCACACAAAGACATTTCCAATCTGTGCCAAATGGCATAGCTATGGCACAATTGGTACAATTGTAGCAACAAGTATGCCAAAAAGTACAAAGACAGTTACATCTCTGTCAAAGGGCATATTTGTGGCACAACTGACACACTTTTTTTACTGTTTTTGAAAGAACGATTATTTTCGGTCGGGCTGTATTGAGTTTTTGGCACCATCAGTTTGAGTTTGGCGCTACTGTTTTGAGTTTGGCGCCATTGTATTGAGTTTGGCGCTACTGTATTGAGTTTAGCGCCACTGTATTGAGTTTGGCGCCACTGTATTGAGTTTGGCGCAACTGTAGTATTGAGTTTGGCGCCACTGTATTGAGTTTAGCGCCACTGTATTGAATTTGGCGCCACTGTATTGAGTTTAGCGCCTAGCGCCATCAGTTTGAGTTTGGCGCCATCAGTTTGAGTTTGGCGCCATCAGTTTTAGTTTGGCGCCATCAGTTTCAGTTTGGCGCCATCAGTTTGAGTTTGGCGCCATCAGTTTCAGTTTGGCGCCATCAGTTTCAGTTTGGCACCATCAGTTTGAGTTTGGCGCCATCAGCTTCAGTTTGGCGCCATCAGTTTGAGTTTGGCGCCATCAGTTTCAGTTTGGCGCCATCAGTTTCAGTTTGGCGCCATCAGTTTGAGTTTGGCACCATCAGTTTCAGTTTGGCGCCAATATATTGAGTTTCTGGCGCTACTACGAGTATATGGAGTTTGGCGCCATCAGTTTGAGTTTAGCACCATCAGTTTGAGTTTGGCGCCATCAGTTTGAGTTTGGCGCCATCAGTTTAAATATTCTCTTGGTCTCAATTACACATGTACATGTAGATTTAGACATGTAGACATGTAGACATGTAGAAAAATTCAGTCTAGCCTAAGATGTTTATTTAAAACAACTAAACGAACACCAAAGTCAACACCAAGTACAGCATGCACTTTATTAAGCGGAAGCCAATTTTTTTAAAATCTGGATAAACAAACGCATAATTACTGTTGTTAACAGTTTTATTACCGTAATTATATATTATAAAATCTTCAAGGTTCCTCAAAAAACGCAGGCCAGGACAAAAGAAAAATTAAACCCAACATGATGAAGAAATTCGAGTTAAGATTCCAACTGAAAATGAAACACAATTAAACAATTAAATAATTAATAAATAATACGCATGCTAGAATGAATTGGTTGCTCGTAATTTAGGGTTAAAAGTACCAAAAATAATCTGTTTAAGAAAATAGCAACATTTTTTATGATCAAACAAACTCAGATGCAAACCCAAGTGAGAATCAAATTGTGACAATAAAATGAAGTTTTCAATTTTCATATAATTTTCCTTTGTTTTTGGTTTGTTTAATTACAAGAAAGACCAACGCAGGGAAAGCAGGAGGTGAATTATTATTAATGAATGATGTACAATCGATTGTAAAATCAATAATTACTGGGAGTCAAGTAAAATACATTATTGATACACACGATACTAATAATGTATTTATTGGCATTTTATTTACACGCAGGAAAATCTATCTTAAAATACACATTGAAACTACTGTTAGTAGAGGTTGCGAAAATACGAGAACATTTGGAATGACGCGTTTTTTAGCACTGATCACCTCACGTAGCTTAGAGATTATCCCCTAGGTAGCTTATAGGGGATTAACTCTCAGGTAGCTAGCTTATAGGGGATTATCTCAGGTAGCTTATAGAGGATTATCTCTTAGGTAGCTTATAGAGAATTATCTCTCAGGTAGCTTATAGGGGATTATCTCTTAGGTAGCTTATATGGGATTATCTCTTAGGTAGCTTATAGAGGATTATCTCTTAGGTAACTTATAGGGGATTATCTCTCAGGTAGCTTATAGGGGATTATCTCTCAGGTAGCTTATAGGGGATTATCTCTTAGGTAGCTTATAGGGGATTATCTCTCAGGTAGCTTATAGGGGATTATCTCTCAGGTAGCTCATTGGGGATTATCTCTCAGGTAGCTCATTGGGGATTATCTCTCAGGTAGCTTATAGGGGATTATCTCTCAGATAGCTTATAGAGGATTATCTCTCAGGTAGCTTATAGGGGATTATCTCTCAGGTAGCTTAAAGAGATTATCTTTCAGGTAGCTTATAGAGGATTATCTCTCAGGTAGCTTATAGGGGATTATCTCTCAGGTAGCTCATAGGGGATTATCTCTCAGGTAGCTTATAGGGGATTATCTCTCAGGTAGCTTATAGGGGATTATCTCTCAGGTAGCCTATAGGGGATTTACTCTCAGGTAGCTTATAGGGGATTATCTCAGGTAGCTTATAGAGGATTATCTCTTAGGTAGCTTATAGAGAATTATCTCTCAGGTAGCTTATAGAGGATTATCTCTCAGGTAGCTTATAGAGGATTATCTCTCAGGTAGCTTAAAGGGGATTATCTCTCAGGTAGCTTATAGGGGATTATCTATCAGGTAGCTTATAGGGGATTATCTCTCAGGTAGCTTAAAGGGGATTATCTCTCAGGAAGCTTATAGGGGATTATCTCTCAGGTAGCTTAAAGGGGATTATCTCTCAGGTAGCCTATAGGGGATTAACTCTCAGGTAGCTTATAGGGGATTATCTCAGGTAGCTTATAGAGGATTATCTCTCAGGTAGCTTATAAAGGATTATCTCTCAGGTAGCTTAAAGGGGATTATCTGTCAGGTAGCTTATAGGGGATTATCTCTCAGGTAGCTTATAGGGGATTATCTCTTAGGTAGCTTATAGGGATTATCTCTCAGGTAGCTTATAGGGAATTAACTCTCAGGTAGCTTATAGGGGATTATCTCTTAGGTAGCTTATAGGGGATTATCTCTCAGGTAGCTTATAGAAGATTATCTCTCAGATAGCTTATAGGGGATTATCTCTCAGGTAGCTCATAGAGGATTATCTCTCAGGTAGCTTATAGAGGATTATCTCTCAGGTAGCTTATAGAAGATTATCTCTCAGGTAGCTTATAGGGGATTATCTCTCAGGTAGCTCATAGAGGATTATCTCTCAGGTAGCTTATAGGGGATTATCTCTCAGATAGCTTAAAGGGGATTATCTCTCAGGTAGCTTATAGGGGATTATCTCTCAGATAGCTTAAAGGGGATTATCTATCAGGTAGCTTAAAGGGGATTATCTCTCAGGTAGCTTATAGGGGATTATCTCTCAGGTAGCTTAAAGGGGATTATCTATCAGGTAGCTTAAAGGGGATTATCTCTCAGGTAGCTTATAGGGGATTATCTCTCAGGTTGCTTAAAGGGGATTATCTATCAGGTAGCTTAAAGGGGATTATCTCTCAGGTAGCTTATAGGGGATTATCTCTCAGGTTGCTTAAAGGAGATTATCTCTCAGGTAGCTTATAGGGGATTATCTCTCAGGTAGCTTATAGGGGATTATCTCTCAGGTTGCTTAAAGGAGATTATCTCTCAGGTAGCTTATAGGGGATTATCTCTCAGGTAGCTTATAGGGGATTATCTCTCAGGTAGCTTATAGGGGATTATCTCTCAGGTAGCTTATAGGGGATTATCTCTCAGGTAGCTTATAGAGGATTATCTCTCAGGTAGCTTATAGGGGATTATCTCTCAGGTAGCTTATAGGGGATTATCTTTCAGGTAGCATATAGGGGATTATCTCTCAGGTAGCTTATAGGGGATTATCTCTCAGGTAGCTTAAAGGGGATTATCTCTCAGGTAGCTTAAAGGAGATTATCTCTCAGGTAGCCTAATAAAGATGATCTCCCTAGGTTAAATTCCCACATATAGTTCAATCGACCCAGCTATAGTCATAAACACTGAATAATAAACACACGAATGAAGAAATTCCAGAACCAGCAGTTTCAATCAGTTCTCAGTTGGCGCCACCCAGCGGCAGAAGTTCGCTCTCCGTAGGCAGCAGGCATTTGCAAGCGGGCAGGCCGCTACTGGGATAAGCTCGATGCGTCGTAAATCGTAAAACTCGACAGATGTCGGCGAGCCTCGGTCTGGCTGCGCCTGGCGAACCGAACGTGTCCACGAATGCCAGCACCTGGTCGATGGTGGCCTCGCTGATGGCGCCAGTGTAGGCGCGGTTGGCGCGAGCGGCGCGCAGGCCGGCGACCACCTGCTGAGTGCGGGCGCCCTGCCAGCCGTCCAGCTTCACCTGCACCAGGCTGGCCGCGGCTCTGGCCGTGAAGCGGAACCTGCGATGGGGTCGGACAGAGTAGAGGGTAGAAATCTATCTACCAGTCTATCTACCAGTCTATCTACCAGTATATCTGCGAATCTATCTACCAGTCTATCTGCCAGTCTATCTACCAGTCTATCTACCTGTCTATCTGCCAGTCTATCTGCCAGTCTATCTACCTGTCTATCTGCCAGTCCATCTACTAGATCTATCTGCCGATTTAGCTGCCAGTCTATCTACGAGTACTAGATCTATCTAACGATTTATCTGCTAGTCTATCTCTAGACTAGCAGACATCCATCTATCTATCTATCTATCTATCCATCTATCTATCTATCTATCTATCTATCTATCTATCTATCTATCTATCTATCTATCTATCTATCTATCTATCTATCTATCTATCTATCTATCTGTCTATCTATCTATCTATCTATCTATCTATCTATCTACCATCCACAGACCCATCATCACTCACTCAGCAGACATCGCTGAGCGCCGTCCCAGTCCGATAGCTCCCAGAAACCCAGCCGAAGATTTATCCTCCGACAGGGTAAGCAGACAGGGCAGCAGCTGGTGCAGCTGCCTATTCAGCCACTGATCATCCTCAGGAGTCAAGTGCATAACCAGTGCATCAAAGCAGCGATCTAGCAGGGCCAGGTACCGAACCTCACCGTCCACGCTGACCTTCACCGAGCGCAGCCAATCGCAGCATCTGGCTAGCAGAGCTCTACGCTGATTGGCTACCGAGGACAGACCGAGCTGGATATGCAGACAGAGCAGCAGAGTGAGCAGGCTCTCCGCTGTGACGCACTCGGACAGAAACGGTTCCAAAGTGCTGCTGGGCAGCTGGAACACTGCCAACAGGTGGGACAGCACCGACTGGGGCGTTGACTCGTTGGAGGCTGCAGAGAGGGAAGGAGAGAGAACTCATCAATCACTGAGCAGTGTGAGAACTCATCAATCACTGAGCAGTGTGAGAACTCATCAATCACTGAGCAGTGTCTCTGGTGTGAGAACTCATCAATCACTGAGCAGTGTCTATGGTGAGAACTCTCAAAGCCCCTATAGCAAGCTCCCATCGCTCACCAATAGCAACCACAAAGGCGGTCATGAGAGTCTCGAGCAGTCGCACAGTGGACGCAGTGTTGGCAGGGGCTGCTGTGAGGCATCGAATAAGCGGCAGGACCAGCGGGCCGGAGCCGCTGTTCTCGCACCAGTCCTGCAGGCTGGATAGACAGACCCGTTGCACAGCTGGGCTGTTATTTCGCAACAGGTTCAGCACCTCCTGGCAGAGGGCGCAGCCGTGAGCGAACTTTTGGTCGTCTGGTAGCGCAGCTGATTTAGGGGAGGGAAGGCAGTGTTGTTCAACACGAAGGTTCTTGCGTAGTCTATGGTTGAAAGTCACAAAAGTCTTGTAGTCCCGCTCATTTTACTGTGTATAAGAATAGTCTATGGCCAAAGCCCATTTTATCCTGTGTACATCTATAGTCTATGGCCAAAGCCATTTCAATCCTAACTGTGTACATCTATAGTCTATGGCATAAGCCCATTCAATCCTAACTGTGTAAATCTATAGTCTATGGCCTAAGCCAATTCAATCCTAACTGTGTACATCTATGTCTATGGCCTAAGCCCATTCAATCCTAACTGTGTACATCTATAGTCTATGGCCGAAGCCTATTTTATTGTGTGCATGGCGTAAGCTAATTTCATCCTAACTGTGTACATCTATAGTCTATGGTCAAAGCCCATTCAATCATAACTATGTACATCTATAGTCTATGGCCTAAGGCCACCCAATCCTAACTGTGTACATCTATAGTCTATTGCCAAAGCCCATTCAATCCTGTGTACATATATAGTCTATGGTCAAAACCCATTATACCCTAACTATGTACATCGATAGTCTATGGCCTAAGCTAATTTTATCCTAACTGTGTACAGCTCTATAGTCTATGGCCGAAACTACTCTTATCCTACTTCCTAATGAAATGCACACCCAGAAACTCGCACTCACCATAGACCAGACAGGACTCAACCTCAGTGAGCAGGTTGCTAACGGCAGTAGCAAATTTGCTAGCCAATTCCTCCTTGGACAGAGCAGTCTGCCCAGCAGAGAGGCACTGGCACAGCAGCTGAATGCACATACGGGTGCACAGGCACTGCTTAATCAGTCCGCTACGATCGTCTGGCTGCAGTGGAGCCGAAAACTCTGCCGACTTCTGCAGGAAAGCCACGGCTAAATAGGCGGCCGAAGTTCGCTCCCTTAGCATGCACATCGGATCCCATTTGGTTGCTAGCCAGGTTGTCATGGACTCGTAGGTGTCGGATCGAACACAGTGCCAATTTAGGCGAGCGCTGGTGTCCAAGAGGCGAGCGAACTCGGGCATTCGGATAATCTCCTGGGGAAAATAGGATAGGATGCCATGTCAAAGGGGATTCCAATAGCCCAATGATTCCCAAATGGGATTTCAATAGCCCAGTGATCCCCAAATGGGATTTCAATAGTCCAGTGACTCCCAAATGGGATTCCAATAGCCCAGTGATCCCCAAATGGGATTTCAATAGCCCAATGATTCCCAAATGGGATTCCAATAGCCCAGTGATCCCCAAATGGGATTTCAATAGTCCAGTGATTCCCAAATGAGATTCCAATAGCCCAGTGATTCCCAAATGGGATTGCAATAGGCTAACGATACCAAAATGGGACTTCTATAGCCCAGTGATCCCCAAATAGAATCTTAATAGCCAGGTCTCAATGAACACATCCAGTAGATCCCAGAGTCCTCCATGACCATATCCCAGAATCCGCAATGACCAGATCCCAGAATCCTCAATGACCAGATTCCAGAATCCCCAATGACCAGATCCCAGAATCCTCAATGACCAGATCCCAGAATCCTCAATGACCAGATCCCAGAATCCTCAATGACCAGATCCCAGAATCATCAATGACCAGATCCCAGAATCCTCAATTACCAGATCCCAGAATCCTCAATGACCAGATCCCAGAATCCTCAATGACCAGATCCCAGAATCCTCAATTACCAGATCCCAGAATCCTCAATGACCAGATCCCAGAATCCTCAATGACCAGATCCCAGAATCCTCAATGACCAGATCCCAGAATCCTTAATGACCAGATCCCAGAATCCTCAATGACCAGATCCCAGAATCCTTAATGACCAGATCCCAGAATCCTCAATGACCAGATCCCAGAATCCTCAATGACCAGATTCCAGAATCATCAATGACCAGATCCCAGAATCCTCCATAACCAAATCCCAGAATCCTCAATGACCAGATCCCAGAATCCTTAATGACGATATCCCAGAATCCTCAATGACCAGATCCCAGAATCCTCAATGACCAGATCCCAGAATCCTCAATGACCAGATTCCAGAATCCTCAATGACCAGATCCCAGATTCTCAATAAAGTTCTCACCTGCGAAGTGGTCATACACAGCACCAGGTGGAATAGCATCTGCCGATGATCAGTCAGCGCTTCGCTAGACCAATCAATCTCGCTGACAATGCCTGCCAGAAACTGCTGAGACGCGGACACAGCGGTGCGATAGAAATCCGCAATCACCTGCATAGCTGGCAATCCGGGTAGCAACTGACGCCAATCGGCCTTAGCCAGCGAGCTGTGCAAAGCAGCCAACACGTAGGCAGGCAATCGGAATTGAGGAGCAGCCAGTCGCTGACAGTAGTATAGAAGGAGTTGCTCGTGAATTGGCGCTCTAGCGGCGCTGGTTCCGCTAGGCTGTTCGACGCAATTCGATCCCAAAGTGTGCTGGAACTCGCGGTCGAGCTGGCAGACAATCTCAACCAGGCAGTCGAGAACTCGGCCGGCCATTTCACTGTGGCCGGGGTTGAACGGGGCGCCAACGGATTGGGATTGGGAATGGGTCGACTCGAGCGGCTCGAGGAAGGGCGCGAACACGGGCCGGACGGCCTCCCAGAGGGTGTCGGCTCCAGCGGCCGGGTTGAGATGGCGCCTGGAGACTGAGCGGCACACTTTGTAGCCGAGGCACCTGCGGGTGAGTAGTTTTAAAATAAAGGAGTCTCAACCTGAGATTAAGCAGTCACAACCTGAGATTAAGGAGTCTCAACCTGAGATTAAGGAGTCTCAACCTGAGATTATGAAGTCTTAACCTGAGATTATGGAGTCCCAACCCGAGATTATGGAGTCTCACCCCGAGAGTATGGAGTCTCAACCTGAGAGTATGGAGTCTCACCCTGAGAGTATGGAGTCTCACCCTTACATTATGGAGTCCCCCCCTTACATTATGGAGTCTCAGCCTGAGATTATGGAGTCTCATCCTGATATTATGAAGTCTCAATCTGAGAGTATGGAGTCTCACCCTGAGATTATGGAGTCACACCATGAGATTATGGAGTCTCAATCTGAGATTATGGAGTCTCAACCTGAGATTATCGAGTCTCACCCTCACATGATGGAGTCTCACCCTCACATGATGGAGTCTCACCCTCAAATTATGGAGTCTTCCCCTTACATTATGGAGTCTCAACCTGAGATTATGGAGTCTTAACATGAGATTAGGGTGGCTCACCATGAGATTATGGAGTCCCAACCTGAGATTACGGAGTCCCAACCTGAGATTATGGAGTCTCATCCTGAGATAAGGGAGTGCTACACCGAGATTAAGGAGACTCACTCTGACATTAGAGAACCCAATATACTAAAAATCAAACCCAACAGATTAATGTAATATGACTTTCAGATTTACAGAATCTATTATCCCATTCAGCTGATCGCTGAGCATGCCCAGGCGATATCGATAAGCCAAAACGGTCACAGAGCAGAGCACACCCACCTGACTAGGCTAGCCACTAGAGACATCACGTGCTCCAGGTACACATTCCACTGGCTGTACAGCTCCAATCTGGCAGTCCGCTCTCGTTGCAGCAGAGCCGCCAGCCATCGAAGTACATCGGCAATCTGATCGATGGACATTGACAGCTCCCTGTCATCGGCTGTGTCAGCTGCCACACAGTTGCACAGCAGGCGCCAAGCTACGGGAGGGATTTTACCGGTGCAAGAGGCGGCAAAGATGCGCTGCAGGCCCGGATGAAAGTGCAGAGGGAACTCGAATTGCAGCACGGCTGATAGGTGAACTTGATAGAGATCGAAGATGAGGCAGAGGCTGGGCGCCGGGCTGGGGCCGCAGGTGCACAGGCCGGAGCAGATGGCACCGATCAAGTTGTTGCGCTCCTGAGCTCCGGGTCGGGTTTTCAGCCATTCGCTGACGTCGAACTGCGGGAGTAAGGTTGCAGCCGGTAGGCGTAATTACAGGCTCCACCCAGTCTACATCCGCTCTCTAACCAGTCTACATCCGCTCTCTAACCAGTCTACATCCGCTCTCTAACCAGTCTACATCCGCTCTCTACTTAATCTACATCCACTCTCTACCCAGGCTACATCCGCTCTCTACTCAATCTACACCCGCTCTCTACACAAATCTACATCCGCTCTCTACACAGATCTACATCCGCTCTCTAACCAGTCTACATCCGCTCTCTACACAAATCTACATCCGCTCTCTACACAAATCTACATCCGCTCTCTAACCAGTCTACATCCGCTCTCTAACCAGTCTACATCCGCTTTCTAACCAGTCTACATCCGCTCTCTACACAAATCTACATCCGCTCTCTACACAAATCTACATCCGCTCTCTAACCAGTCTACATCCGCTCTCTAACCAGTCTACATCCGCTTTCTAACCAGTCTACATCCGCTCTCTACTTAATCTACATCCACTCTCTACCCAGGCTACACCCGCTCTTTACACAAATCTACATCCGCTCTCTACTCCATCTACATCCGCTCTCTACACAAATCTACATCCTCTCTCTAACCAGTCTACATCCGCTCTCTACTTAATCTACATCCGCTCTCTACACAAATCTACATCCGCTCTCAACCCCCCCCAGTCTACATCCGCTCTCTACCCAAATCTACATCCGCTCTCTACGCAAATCTACATCCGCTCTCTACCCAAATCTAAATCCGCTCTCTACCCAAATCTACATCCGCTCTCTACCCAAATCTACATCCGCTCTCTACACAAATCTACATCCGCTCTCTACCCAAATCTACATCCGCTCTCTACCCAAATCTACATCCGCTCTCTACCCAAATCTACATCCGCTCTCTACCCAAATCTACATCCGCTCTCTACACAAATCTACATCCGCTCTACCCAAATCTACATCCGCTCTCTACCCAAATCTACATCCGCTCTCTACCCAAATCTACATCCGCTCTCTACCCAAATCTACATCCGCTCTCTACACAGATCTACATCCGCTCTCTACCCAAATCTAAATCCGCTCTCTACTCAGGCTACATCCGCTCTCTACCCAGGCTACATCCGCTCTCTACTCAATCCACACCCTCTCTCTATTCAATCTACATCCGCTCTCTATTCAATCTACATCCGCTCTCTAACTAGTATACATCCGCTCTCTACCCAAATCTACATCCGCTCTCTACCCAAATCTACATCCGCTCTCTACACAAATCTACACCCGCTCTCTACCCAAATCTACATCCGCTCTCTACACAAATCTACACCCGCTCTCTACCCAAATCTACATCCGCTCTCTACACAAATCTACATCCACTTTCTACCCAAATCTACATCCGCTCTCTACCTATCTCAATTCGAACCCAAATTGAATCAATTCAGCATTCCCAATCTCACCTTACTAAGCAAAGCGAACAGCACTTCAATGCCATAGTCCTTGAGCACTGGGACAATTCTGGTGTACATCTGTACAAACAGATCACCGCTAGATAGCGGATCAAAGTTAGGAGCCAACAACTCAACTAAAGAAGGCGTCTGGAGCACGGCTTCAAGCAGAGGCTGAGCCTGACCGGGCCATCGTCGGATGAACGTCTGGCCGAGGCACTCGATGAGGCCGGTGAGAAGCTGGCGAGTGGGCGGATAGAACTTGGTGAGCTCGGACACCAGGCCGGTCAGGTGGTAGAACAGCGCCACCCCAGTCTCGGCTTGAGCTTCTCCCAGGCTGGCCACAACCCAGTCCAGATAGACCGACGCCGCTACCAGCTTCTGCGACGGCGGCAGCAGAGCTTCGATGCATAGCTGGCGGGCCTGGGTTCGATTCTCCTCCAATAGTTGCGACAGGCCGGGCTGTGGCGCCGCCTCTTGGTAGCGGAGGAACAGGCGGGCCGGACCGCTGCAGCGCTTGATGGGCGAGGTGACGGCTGCGGGAGAGTGCAGGGGAATTTTGGGGATAATTATCCCATTGATGACTAATCCTAGTAAATGGGACAATTGTGTAGAAACACTATCGAATGGGAGATATGGGATCAGCTGGGATCTATGGGAGAGATGGGATCGATTGGGATCTGAGGGAGACATGGGATTAAGGTCTTTGGCAGAGATGGGATCAAGATCTAGGGGAGAGATGGGATCAAGGTATATGGGGAAGATGGGATCAAGATCTAAGGGAGAGATGGGATCAAGGTATATGGCAGAGATGGGATCAAGGTATATGGGGAAGATGAGATCAAGATCTAAGGGAGAGATGGGATCAAGGTATATGGCAGAGATGGGATCAAGATCTAAGGGAGAGATGGGATCAAGGTATATGGGGAAGATGGGATCAAGGTATATGGGGAAGATGGGATCAAGATCTAAGGGAGAGATGGGATCAAGGTATATGGGGAAGATGCGATCAAGATCTAAGGGAGAGATGGGATCAATTAGGATCTGTGGGAGAGATGGGACCAATTGGGATCTGTGTGAGAGATGGGACCAATTAGGATCTGTGGGAGAGATGGGACCAATTGGGATCTGTGGGAGAGATGAGATAAATTGGGATCTGTGGGAGAGATGGGATCAATTAGGATCTGTGGGAGAGATGGGATCAATTAGGATCTGTGGGAGAGATGGGACCAATTAGGATCTGTGTGAGAGATGGGACCAATTAGGATCTGTGGGAGAGATAGGACCAATTGGGATCTGTGGGAGAGATGAGATAAATTGGGATCTGTGGGAGAGATGGGATCAATTAGGATCTGTGGGAGAGATGGGATCAATTAGGATCTGTGGGAGAGATGGGACCAATTAGGATCTGTGTGAGAGATGGGACCAATTAGGATCTGTGGGAGAGATAGGACCAATTAGGATCTGTGGGAGAGATAGGACCAATTGGGATCTGTGGGAGAGATGAGATAAATTGGGATCTGTGGGAAAGATGGGATCAATTGGAATCTATGGGAGAGATGGAATCAATTGGGATTTTTGAGAGAGACGGAATCAATTGGGATCTGATGGGATCGAATGGGATCTGATGGGATCGATTGGGATCTGATGAGATCGAATGGGATCTGATGGGATCGATTGGGATCTGATGGGATCAATTGGTATCTGATGGGATCAAATGGGATCAAATGGGATCTAATGGGATCAATTGGGATCTGATGGGATTAAATGAGATCTGATGGGATCAATTGGGATCTGATGGGATTAAATGGGATCTGATGGGATCAATTGGGATCTGATGGGATTAATGAGATCTGATGGGATCAATTGGGATCTGATGGGATTAAATGGGATCTGATGGGATCAATTGAGATCTGATGGGATTAAATGAGATCTGATGGGATCAATTGGGATCTGATGGGATTAAATGGGATCTGATGGGATCAATTGAGATCTGATGGGATTAAATGAGATCTGATGGGATCAATTGGGATCTGATGGGATTAAATGAGATCTGATGGGATCAATTGGGATCTGATGGGATTAAATGAGATCTGATGGGATCAATTGGGATCTGATGGGATTAAATGAGATCTGATGGGATCAATTGGGATCTGATGGGATTAAATGAGATCTGATGGGATCAATTGGGATGAATTGATCAATTGGGATCTGATGGGATTAAATGAGATCTGATGGGATCAATTGGGATCTGATGGGATTAAATGAGATCTGATGGGATCAATTGGGATCTGATGGGATTAAATGAGATCTGATGGGATCAATTGGGATCTGATGGGATTAAATGAGATCTGATGGGATCAATTGGGATCTGATGGGATTAAATGAGATCTGATGGGATCAACTGGGAGAAATGTTATAGATGGGATAAATTATAGATGGGATCTATAATTTATGGGAGAAATGTAAGAATCGCACAGGAACTCACACAGCTGCAGAGCTGGTCCGCAGGCCACATTAAAAGTCTGCTCCTTGGCCACTAGGCAGTACAGGTGCGGCAGATTCTCCGTATAGTTGAGATCCAAATTCAGCAGTTTGGTAGATCGGTCATTGAAATCTCTGGCGCCCAGAGTCAGACAGGCCAGCCGCTCTTCAAGGTAGTGAAGCAGACGAACCTTGTCGCCAAGGATGCTGGCGTCTGCGTTTGTTTTGGATTGGGTAAACAGCGAGAGTAACTATAGCTGCTAATTAGTTCCTCGTCATATAATTAGTCTATAAGCATCCCAGAGTCCCAGAGCATTGCCCAATAATCGTTGCAGGTAACACAAGTACGGTAAAATAGGAAACAAGTTGACTCTAGACGACACTAAACGGAAATGCCCTGCCAGCTAATTAGCTTACGCTCGTAGATTAACAATCAGCCAAGATTGGGTAAACGATTGTTGGGGTAGCTATAACTTCATATGCATACTTAAATGCCTCGCCATCTAATCAGCTTAGATTAATATTCAAGTTTGGGTAAACGGCCAGAGTAGCTATCACTTCATATGCATACTCAAACGCCTCGCCAGCTTATTAGCTTACGTTTACATTTAAGTTTGGGTAAACGGCCGGAGTAGCTATGTCTCCAATTGCATACTTAAATGCTTCGTCATCTACTTACTAGGCAGTGTCATCAAGGAAGCATCTTGCCACAACTGCTGCTGCTGTTGGGAGCCAGCGGCAGCCAGCGCTGACGGCGGTGCAACCGGTTTAAACCGGTTAGCCAACTCGTCTAGCCTAGCAGCAATCCTATCAGCCGGCTCGTCGTTGCTCCCGCCGCCGCCGCCTCTGGGCGGGCGACGAACCCGATCCTGCAGACGGCGCATTCCGGCATCGCCGACATCGGCCCGACGAAGCCAGGAGTGGGCCAGCGACTCCAGCTGGGTGCGCAGCTCATCGATTGGCAGCAGCTCAAGCCATGGCTCGGCTTGGCCTAGCAACAAGGTGCACAGCCGCTGAGACAGGTACTGCGGCGGCAAAGCGGCAAGGATCAGAGACTCGCTGTGCAGTCGCGGCTCGTCAATCCACAGGGCGAAGGCTTCAAGATGATTGGCTAGCAGAGGCTGCTGACCGGCGGCAACCAGCTGCCTGCCGATGTCTCTGAGCCGGCCGCGGATGAACTTGATCTGGCTGGTGAGGTTGGCGGCTACGAACAGGCGCTCGCCTTGGCTGCCCGCGTGCTGATGCGCCCGAGCGAAATAGCGCAAGAAGAACTGCTCGCAGGCTAAGGCCAGCACGGCGCAGGTGGCGGCCGAAGGCTGCTCTTGCTTCTCCGGCGCAGAAGCAGAAGCCTGTTGCTCTCGGAGCAAGTCTTGTAGAAAATCTGCCCATCTAAATATAGCCAACTGATTGAATTCTAATTTGTTGCTGCTGCTTCCAGAAGAGGAGCTACTAGCGGCAATTCTTGATCGAGCTTTCTGAAAAGCAGTTTGAGGACTAACTGATGAAGCCGAGGACTGGTGATGCTGAGTCTCGGCTAGTCGGCTAATCAGAGCTGTCCAGATGCCAGAATCGTCTTCTTCTCTAGTTTCTACTAGAAGCAGACCGAAGCGAAGCCAGGGCACCAGCTGTCTGTCCGCCTCCGCTTTCACGCCGTCCAGCAAGAACGACCGGCCGCCCGAGAACAATCCGGCCACGGATTTGAGAAAACCGCCGCCGCCGCCGCCGCCACTTCCGCCTCCGCTTCCGGTTCCGTTGTTGAATGCTTGGCAAGCCGAGCGGATACAACTAAGCATCGTGTCGAAGCCTTGCTGCTGCTGCTGCTGCTGCGGTTGCTGGGCTGCAATCGCGTCCAGTACCACTGCCTGACAGCACAGGCGGTCGATCAGGTACAGCACACCGCGGTTCTGCAGACACGCTGGGGCCTGTGGGGTCGAGTGAGTGGCGATTCTCAGGGTTGCTGAGGGGCGATTCTCAGGGTTGCTGAGGGGCGATTCTTAGGGTTGTTGAGAGGCGATTCTTAGGGTTGTTGAGGGGCGATTCTTAGGGTTGTTGAGAGGCGATTCTAAGGGTTGTTGAGGGGCGATTCTCAGGGTTGTTGAGGGGCGATTCTTAGGGTTGTTGAGGGGCGATTCTCAGGGTAGCTGAGGGGCGATTCTCAGGGTTGCTGAAGGGCGATTCTCAGGGTTACTGAGGGGCGATTCTCAGGGTTGCTGAGGGGCGATTCTTAGGGTTGTTGAGGGGCGATTCTCAGGGTTGCTGAGGGGCGATTCTCAGGGTTGCTGAGTGGCGATTCTCAGGGTTGTTGAAGGGCGATTCTCAGGGTTGCTGAGGGGCGATTCTCTGGGTTGCTGAGGGGCGATTCTCAGGGTGGCTGAGGGGCGATTCTCAGGGTTGCTGAAGGGCGATTCTCAGGGTTGCTGAGGGGCGATTCTCTGGATTGCTGAGGGGCGATTCTCAGGGTTGCTGAAGGGCGATTCTCAGGGTTGTTGAGGGGCGATTTTCAGGGTTGTTGAGGGGCGATTCTCAGGGTTGTTGAGGGGCGATTCTCAGGGTTGCTGAAGGGCGATTCTCAGGGTTGCTGAGGGGCGATTCTCAGGGTTGCTGAGCGGCGATTTTCAGGGTTGTTGAGGGGCGATTCTCAGGGTTGCTGAAGGGCGATTCTCAGGGTTACTGAGGGGCGATTCTCAGTGTTGCTGAAGGGCGATTCTCAGGGTTGCTGAAGGGCGATTTTCAGGGTTGTTGAGGGGCGATTCTCAGGGTTGTTGAGGGGCGATTCTCAGGGTTGCTGAAGGGCGATTCTCAGGGTTGCTGAGGGGCGATTCTCAGGGTTGCTGAGCGGCGATTTTCAGGGTTGTTGAGGGGCGATTCTCAGGGTTGCTGAAGGGCGATTCTCAGGGTTACTGAGGGGCGATTCTCAGTGTTGCTGAAGGGCGATTCTCAGGGTTGCTGAAAGGCGATTCTCAGGGTTGCTGAGGGGCGATTCTCAGGGTTGCTGAAGGGCGATTCTCAGGGTTGCTGAGCGGCGATTCTCAGGGTTGTTAAGGGGCGATTCTCAGGGTTGCTGAGGGGCGATTCTCAGGGTTGCTGAGGGGCGATTCTCAGGGTTGCTGAAGGGCGATTCTCAGGGTTGCTGAAGGGCGATTCTCAGGGTTACTGAGGGGCGATTCTCAGTGTTGCTGAAGGGCGATTCTCAGGGTTGCTGAAGGGCGATTCTCAGGGTTACTGAGGGGCGATTCTCAGGGTTGCTGAGGGGCGATTCTCAGGGTTGCTGAAGGGCGATTCTCAGGGTTGCTGAAGGGCAATTCTCAGGGTTGCTGAGGGGCGTTTCTCAAGGCTGTTGAAGGGCAATTCTCAGTGTTGTTGAGGGGCGATTCTCAGTGTTGTTGAGGGGCGATTCTCAGGGCTGTTGAAGGGCGATTTTCAGGGCTGTTGAGGGGCGATTCTCAGGGCTGTTGAGGGGCGATTCTCAGGGCTGTTTAAGGGCGATTCTCAGGGTTGTTGAGGGGCGATTCTCAGGGCTGTTGAGGAGCGAATCTCAGGGTTGTTGAGGGCCAATTCTCAGGGCTGTTAAGGGTCGATTCTCAGGGCTGTTGAGGGGCGATTCTCAGGGCTATTGAGGGGCGATTCTTAGTGTTTTTCAAGGGCGATTCTCAGGGCTGTTGAGGAGCGATTCTCAGGGTTGTTGAGGGGCGATTCTCAGGGCTGTTGAAGGGCGATTCCCATGGCAGTTGAGGGCCGATTCTCAGGGTTGTTTCGGGGGAATTATTAGGGTTATTGAGAGGCGATTCTGAGGTTCTCAGGTAGGATATTCTCGGACAAAACAATACAGGTAGAGATGAATGATGCCTCACCTGCAGCAGCAGACTTCTCAGCCAAGGCTCAATGCCAGCCGGAGAGCCCAGCAAAGCGGAACCAATCAAGCGGAGATTCGGGCCGGGAAAGGTGCGCTGCCCGCCGGGTACCCGGTGCTGGTTCCACCAGGCATCATCGCACATGGCTAGGGTGGCCAGAGCAGAGTGAGCAGTGGGGTTTGAGTAGAGTGTGGCCGGCTCAGTAGGAGTGAGCATAGCAGCTGCCTGGCCGAGAAACTCCAGAGCTAATCGGGTCTGCTTCAATCGGCACAGGCTGGTCAGGTGGGTCAGGCCGGTTGACAGGAGCTCGCCTGCAGTGATTGAAGATCAAATTATTCAGCTTTGGAATTTAAGTTTAAATATTAATATTTCATACAGTTTATGCGCTTCATAAAATAAAGCTAAGAAACTTTAAATGTACGAAACTGAAAGGTTAGATCCTGAAGCTCAGAATAACATGCTGAAGCTCAGGAAAACATCCTGAAGCTCAGGGAAAAGATCCTGAAGCTCAGGAAAAGATCCTGAAGCTCAGGGAAAAGATCCTGAAGCTCAGGGAAAAGATCCTGAAGCTCAGGGAAAAGATCCTGAAGCTCAGGGAAAAGATCCTGAAGCTCATGAAAGATCTTGGAGCTCAAGAGACGATCGACCTGAAGCTTATACAAGGATCCTGAAGCTAATAAAAAGATCCTGAAACTTAGGAAAAGATCCTGAAGCTCCTGAAAAAGATCTTGAAGCTCAGGAAAAGATCCTGAAGCTCCTGAAAAAGATCTTGAATCTCAGGAAAAGATCCTGAAGCTCAGGAAAAGATCCTGAAGCTCCTAAAAAAGATCTTGAATCTCAGGAAAAGATCCTGAAGCTCCTGAAAAAGATTTTGAATCTCAGGAAAAGATCCTGAAGCTCCTGAAAAGATCATGAAAAAGATCCTGAAGCTCATGAACAGACCCTGAAGCTCAGGAAAAGAATCTGAAGCTCAAAGATTCTAAATAAGAGCCTGTGAAACTAAAAAAACCTCAAAGAAAACTAGGAAACATTCTGAAGACTCAACATAAAAGCTCACACAGGCAATTGCCTCACCAGTATTATTCCCGAGTCGAGTCATGACCAGGGCAGCATAAACAGCCACCGGGTTGTCAGCTTCCAGGCCCTCTTTGAGCAGGCCGCGAAACAGTGCAGACTGCGGATCGACCCGGTCAGGCCGCAGCTCGGCAGCAGCAGCGTGAGCATTCAAAGTCGGCAGGCTGGTCAGGTGCAACCGGAGTCGGGCCATCAAATTCACGCACCAAAGATAGAATCGCTCCTCCACTGACTGAGGCGGGAAGGCGTTGATACCGCCGGAGCGGAGTTGCTGGGCAAAGGATTTATTGGAGAACAGCTGCTGACTGGCTTGAACCAGAATCAGGGCCACTTCTACATGAGTCTCGTGCGGTAGGAATAGCACTGCCGGATTCTGTATTTGGTAGTTTTTCAGGTGCAAAAAATGTTTAGTAGTAGCATGCTTGAACTCCTACTTATAGTAGCAAAAGAGTATGTACTATGTAGCGAATTTTGCAGGAAAACTAAATTAAATTAAATTGCATTGTATAAGCATTGGTGTGATTGATTTCTGTATCCTGAACGAATTGGTGGACAAGGATTCTTAGAAATCAATAAATAAACAGATCGACAAGGATTCTTAGAAATCAATAAATAAATAGGTCGACAAGGATTCTTAGAAATCAACAAATAAATAGGTCGACAAGGATTCTTAGAAATCAACAAATAAATAGATCGACAAGGATTCTTAGAAATCAATAAATAAATAGGTCGACAAGGATTCTTAGAAATCAATAAATAAATAGGTCGACAAGGATTCTTAGAAATCAACAAATAAATAGGTCGACAAGGAATCTTAGAAATCAATAAATAAATAGGTCGGTAAGGATTCTTAGAAATCAATAAATAAATAGGTCGACAAGGAATCTTAGAAATCAATAAATAAATAGGTCGGTAAGGATTCTTAGAAATCAATAAATAAATAGGTCAACAAGGATTTTTAGAAATCAATAAATAAATAGATCGACAAGGATTCTTAGAAATCAACAAATAAATAGGTTGACAAGGATTCTTAGAAATCAATAAATGAATAGATCGGTAAGGATTCTTAGAAATCAACAAATAAATAGGTCGACAGGGATTCTTAGAAATAAATAAATAAATAGGTCAACAAGGATTTTTAGAAATCAATAAATAAATAGATCGACAAGGAGTCTTAGAAATAAATAAATAAATAGGTCGACAGGGATTCTTGGAAATTGATGAGTCTTTAATATAAAAAATAAACTCAATAGGACAAAAATAATGCATTAGGAAAATTCAAAGAACAAATAATAAATGAAATTCTATAAAATCACAAGCATCATTTCCTAGCAACCTACCGAAAAATGTTACTAAAGTGTACTGCATAAATATTATAGCCTGATGTTAAAAAAGCTTCCAAGAAAAAAAAACACTAAAAAGAAGCAGAACTCACATTAAAATCCACAGACCAGTTGAACCCGTCCAGCACCAGCCTAGCGATGCAGCTCCGAAGCGACTTCAACGGATACAAGGTCAGCCAGTGCAGAAACCGAGTGAGCAGTGCCTTGTCTGGCACAAATGTTTGAAATGGCAGATCCTTGAATAGGCTGAGCACGTCCTGAAATCAGTAGACATGATAAATCTGTTTATTATGTCATGACACAACCAATTTTGATCGTAGATTTTATCATCCTGTTTTTTTACAAGCTAATAATGATCATTGATTACACCTGCCTCAACTGGGCCAGATGTGCAACCGACAGCTCAGCCGCAGCTATTGCGTGGCACATCTGAAGGCTGCGTACGGCTGTCAGTCCAATGACTGGGGGGGGGGTCACCATTCACACCCTCAATTATCCCAGAGTTAAGTGTCTTGCTCAAGGACACAGATTGTTCCGAGTTAGGTCCAGAATCGAACCCCCGACCTTTCAGTCGTGTGTCCGACGCTCTAACCACTAGGCTACAACTCCCCTTATTATTTTTATTGTTGCCATCCTGAGTTTAGATCTGATAGAAAACCAGCACACACGTATGTACAAGAAATTTAACTGGTTTAGAGATTTTATCAAACCAGAGAGTTTATAAATATATCATAAATATAAAAGTACACAACCCAAAAAACCGGAGAAGCGAAACGTCGATAACTAAATTAATAAAGGATAGATATTAATTAACACAACAAAAAACTCGATCAATATATTAAAATACTACATTATCAAGTTAGTATTGTACTGTATAAGATTCAACGATAATTGAGTAATTATTGAATTAATTGACATGGGTTTACCTTGCTAGCATTTGGATCCGACGTTTCCAGCACCTGACAGCAGCGATCGTAAATTAGAATAACAAAATTTTAAAATGTTGATGATCAGAAAATATTACGAATCGATAATTACAATATTTAAATGATCAACTATTTTTCGAGAGCAGCAATATCATAGACCTGTTAATGATGACAGCCACAAGAATATTACCTGTCTAATTAATCAAGAAGGCTATGACCAGTTTGAAAATATGATGGGCTATAACTAGTTATAAAACACGGAGAACACACAGAGGGCTATGACCAGTTTTAACACACAGAGGGCTATGACCAGTTTTAACACACAGATGGCTATGACCAGTTTTAACACACAGAGGGCTATGACCAGTTTTAACAGAGGGCTATGACCAGTTTTAACAGAGGGCTATGACCAGTTTTAACACAGAGGGCTATGACCAGTTTTAACAGAGGGCTATGACCAGTTTTAACACACAGAGGTCTATGACCAGTTTTAACACAGAGGGCTATGACCAGTTTTAACACAGAGGGCTATGACCAGTTTTAACACACAGAGGGCTATGACCAGTTTTAACACACAGATGGCTATGACCAGTTTTAACACACAGAGGGCTATGACCAGTTTTAACACACAGAGGGCTATGACCAGTTTTAACACACAGAGGGCTATGACCAGTTTTAACAGAGGGCTATGACCAGTTTTAACACACAGAGGTCTATGACCAGTTTTAACACAGAGGGCTATGACCAGTTTTAACACAGAGGGCTATGACCAGTTTTAATACACAGACCTATTAGCCTATAACCGTTTATAAAGCATAGAAGCATATAAAGCTATGAACAAATTGAGTCATCCAACCTCACAGGACAAAATTTTAAACGACAATTTTTTCAGGTGTAAAATATGACAAACACAGAAGAATACAATGAGCGGAATTTAGCATGACCTGTTATACTCACCCCAAAGACCATATCGAGTTTAGCCCGATCCACATAATCCAGCATCTCCCTGAGCACTAGCGGGTGCCTCAATCCTATAGAAGTGAGCAGTTCGCATCCAACTTTACCGCACAGATCTCTGGTGTGCTCACGAACGAATGCCAGATTAAATATCTCATCCGTGATGCTTAGCAGCAGGTTTCTCTGGTCCGGCACTGAAGCGTCACACTGACAAGCTACATTGCTCAAACTAGTAAGCAGATAGATAGCCTCAGACGGTGACAAAGCTGTCAATCTGGACTCCAATTCAATCAGACCGCAGTCCTGCAGCAGGGTATTGATCAGGCTCAATTTGCACTGACCAGACAGACAGTCCAGAGGCAACTCGGTGAGATATTGCCAGCTGCCGTGCCTCCCAGCGCTGAGAAGTGCTCTAACACAGCGTAGGAACACCCGTTCCATTGTGGCCGACATGGTAGCCCACTGCTGTGGCTGGTAGTTCACAGTTGACTCCGCTAGAAATCTATCAGACAGCAGAACAAGAGCCTGGCGTATCACGTGACCCAGCCAGCGACTGACTAATCGATATCTAGCTGCCTGTTTCAACGAATCGAATCCCAACTCGGCAATGGATACGAAACTGTTGACAAAAGCTAGTAGCTTAGGCAACGGCACTTGGGGAGAATTATCCCCTGCAGAAGCGAATAGGGATCTGAGCAGGGAGTGCAGCGGTAGCTGAGACAGCAACGCTAGCAGGTCGGTATCCCGCAGCTCCGTCAGGGCGTCCCTCTGGTTGTCGTAGGCTTCGCCTTCTTCGTCAACGAAAATCCATCTGGAAGAGTCGTCCTGTTGCTGCTGCTGTTGATGTTGCGGCTGCTCTCCCGCTGGGAGGCTGTCCAGGGCCTCGAATGGGGCCATGAACCTGGGGGCGATGGGGAGGAGTGGTGAAGTCAGGACGAATCTCCCCGCTTTCTTATAAGTTGGAACGAATCTCATCCCTAAATGGGAAAGATTCTCATCCTAAACTAAAAACAAACCTCACCCCTAAACAAAAAGAATCTTACTCTAAATTGGAACGAATCTCACCCTTAGATTGGAACGAATCTCACCCTAAATCGGAAAGAATCTTCTCATATCACCCCTAAATTGGAACGAATTTTACCCTAAATCAGAACGAATCTCACCCTTAGATTGGAACGAATCTCACCCTAAATCGAAGCGAATCTCACCCCTGAATTGGAACGAATCTCACCCCTAAATTGGAACGAATCTCACTTCTAAATTGGAACGAATCTCACTTCTAAATTGGAACGAATCTCACCCCTAAATTGGAACGAATCTCACCCTAAATTGGAACATTCTCATCCCTAAATTAGAATGAATTTCACCTCTAAAAAGGAAAGAATCTGTTTCTAAATTAGAACGAATCTCACTCCTAAATTAAAACAAACCTCACCCTTAATTGAAACGAATCTCACCCCTAAATAGGAACGAATCTCAGCCCAAAATTAAAACGAACCTCACCTAAACTAAGAACGAACCGTACCTTTGAATGGAACGAATCTCATCCCTAAATTGAAACGAATCTCACCTCTAAATAAGAACGATTTTACTTGAAATAAAAAACGAATCTCACCCATAAATTTCGAACTAAAACCCTTAAAACATCACTTCTAAATAAGTCTCTACCTTTCCCGCCTCTCACCTGGCCCTCTCAGCCACGGGGCACACAATAAGCTGCAGTGCAGCCAGACACAGATCCGCAGCAGCAACAGCCGATGACCCGCCGTTGCCGCTAGCAGAGTCAATCAGCTGATCGGCCGGCAGCTGCACCAAGCAGGCGCCCCAGTCGCCGACACCAGGCGGACAGCGGAGCAGCTCGCACAGCAGGTACAGGTGTTCACGCCAGGTGGCGCAACGCAGCAGAGTGCCGCCAAGTTCAATCAGCCAGGCCCGAACATCGTCTTGAAAGGCCTGATCAGTGGTCAGTATCGGCTTGCGAGCGAAGTGGAACAGGACGCGACAGCGGCGGAGAACTTCGTCGGCTTGAGCGCGACCATCTGATCTGGGATAGTCGGGCAGGACTGCGAGTTGGGGGTGGGTGGGTTGAATTAATGCTATATTTTACTCGTATTTTACTTACAACGCTTTTTAAAATACATTACAAAAAACTACGTTTATTTG
The DNA here is from genome assembly GCA_002269645.1 of Macrostomum lignano. Taxonomy (NCBI): domain Eukaryota; kingdom Metazoa; phylum Platyhelminthes; family Macrostomidae; genus Macrostomum; species Macrostomum lignano. The sequence continues at coordinate 47,636 of NIVC01001203.1, read as the reverse complement.
TAGGACCTACGAGGAGCGTATTCCCGAAAATTACTGGGATCTGTCTGTAAAGTCCCGAGAATTTCTGAGATGTCTGTAAAATCCCTAAAATTTCTGGAACCTGTCTGTATAGTCCCGACAATTTCTGGGATCTGTCTGTAAAGTGACGAGAATTTCTGGGATCTGTCTGTAAAGTCCCGAAAATTTCTGGGATCCGTCTGTAAAGTCCCGAAAATTTCTGGGATCAGCTAAAGAATCTAAAAAAATAAACACCTGGGGATCAGTCAAAGAATATCCCAAAACACCTGGGGATCAGTCAAAGAATATCCCAAAACACCTGAGGATCAGTGAAAGAATATCCCAAAACACCTGAGGATCAGTGAAAGAATATCCCAAAACACCTGAGGATCAGTCAAAGAATATCCCAAAACACCTGGGGATCAGTCAAAGAATATCCCAAAACACCTGAGGATCAGTGAAAGAATATCCCAAAGCACCTGAGGATCAGTCAAAGAATATCCCAAAGCACCTGAGGATCAGTCAAAGAATATCCCAAAACACCTGGGGATCAGTCAAAGAATATCCCAAAACACCTGAGGATCAGTCAAAGAATATCCCAAAACACCTGAGGATCAGTGAAAGAATATCCCAAAACACCTGAGGATCAGTCAAAGAATATCCCAAAACACCTGAGGATCAGTCAAAGAATATCCCAAAACACCTGAGGATCAGTCAAAGAATATCCCAAAACACCTGAGGATCAGTCAAAGAATATCCCAAAACACCTGAGGATCAGTGAAAGAATATCCCAAAACACCTGAGGATCAGTCACAGAATATCCCAAAACACCTGAGGATCAGTCACAGAATATCCCAAAACACCTGAGGATCAGTCAAAGAATATCCCAAAACACCGGAGGATCAGTCAAAGAATATCCCAAAACACCTGAGGATCAGTCACAGAATATCCCAAAACACCTGAGGATCAGTCAAAGAATATCCCAAAACACCTGGGGATCAGACAAAGAATATCCCAAAACACCTGAGGATCAGTCACAGAATATCCCAAAACACCTGAGGATCAGTGAAAGAATATCCCAAAACACCTGGTGATCAGACAAAGAATATCACAGGGACTCTCACCAACAGGAGGCGCAGACGGCGGAGTCTCAGCAAGCATAGGAAGGCCTGACACCAGCTTGTGCAGATGGCACTGGATGAGCAGTCGCCATTTCTGGGTGTCGTATCCATGCAACGGAACGTCATTCTCCAACTCCCGCCTAGCGGCAGCCAGCTTATCGCTAAGCCGTTTCATCCCCTCGGCTTTGAACTCGGCAACATCATAGCGAAATTCAGTGGACACTTTAACACCGTCCTGACATTTGCCTTCAACTGATTGAGTTTGAGTAGATAATTGCCACACTGAGTCTTGCAGCTCGCGTAGGTCGGACTCCAATTGGCGAATGTTGGCCTCGGATCGGCGCAGCTTCTTGCAGGCGACGCAGTAGGAGCTCAGCATCTCGTGAAATTCCGAGTCCTGTGTATCCGCTTCCTGCCGAAGACAGATTATTGATGCGTTTGGCGAACTAATTATAGGGATATTGACATCTGATAAGACGATTTGGAATCTGAGAATTTTTAAGAATGATTGACACCTCAAGACCTGGGAATCTATGAGGATGATTGACAGCTCAACACCTGATGATCGTTGAGGATGATTGACAGCTCAACAACTGAGGATCTTTGAGGATGATTGACAGCTCAACACCTAGGAATCTTTGAGGATGATTGACACCTCAACACCTGATCATCGTTGAGGATGATTGACACCTCAACACCTGATGATCGTTGAGGATGATTGATAGCTCAACAGCTGAGGATCTTTGAGGATGATTGACAGCTCAACAGCTGAGGATCTTTGAGGATGATTGACAGCTCAACAGCTGATGATCTTTGAGGATGATTGACACCTCAACACCTGAGGATCTTTGAGGATGATTGACAGCTCATCAGCTGAGGATCTTTGAGAGTGATTGACACCTCAACACCTGATGATCGTTGAGGATGATTGACACCTCAACACCTGATCATCGTTGAGGATGATTGACACCTCAACACCTGATGATCGTTGAGGATGATTGATAGCTCAACAGCTGAGGATCTTTGAGAATGATTGACAGCTCAACAGCTGAGGATCTTTGAGGATGATTGACAGCTCAACACCTGAGGATCTTTGAGGATGATTGACAGCTCATCAGCTGAGGATCTTTGAGAGTGATTGACAGCTCAACAGCTGAGGATCTTTGAGGATGATTGACAGCTCAACACATGGGAATCTTTAAAGATGATTGACAGCTCAACACCTGAGGATCTTTGAGGATGATTGACAGCTCAACACCTGAGGATCTTTAAGGATGATTGACAGTTCAAAACCTGAGGATCTTTGAGGATGATTGACAGTTCAAAACCTAAGGATCTTTGAGGATGATTGACAGTTCAAAACCTGAGGATCTTAAAGGATGATTAACAGCTCAACACCTGATGATCTTTGAGGATGATTGACAGCTCAACACCTGATGATCTTTGAGGATGATTGACAGCTCAACACCTGATGATCTTTGAGGATGATTAACAGCTCAACACCTGATGATCTTTGAGAGTAATTGACAGTAATTGACATGTGGAGTATTCACTAAAAGGAACACAAACACACACACAATGGATCTCAATTGCACTCACATTCAAATACTGCTGCACCTCATAGTCCAAGTGGTTTAGCAGTGGATTGTGATACAGCGACCGCAGCTGCGCCTCAGTCAGGGGACTGGCGACTGCAGCAGGTTCAGCAACTGTCGCAGGCGCCGCTGGAGGAGGCGACACTTCAGCTTCAGCAACAATTGGTGGCCGCTGAACTGCTTCAGGCTCTGGGTCTGCTTGCGCCAGAATTTCCTGATTCTGATGCGATTCTTGCTGCTCCTGCTGAGCAGTGTCTTCTGGCGGGTGCTCACTCTGCTCTGCATCGCCTTGAGCTTGTTCTTCCTGACTTTCTTCAGTTGCAGAAGGCTCAGAATCTGCAACAACAACAGAATCATCAGAAGCTGTTACTGCTGCTTCTGCTTCTGGAAGATCGGATGGCTGAGAAGACACCAGCTTAGCCAAGTCCAACGGTGGCTGCACAATGTCATCAGCTTCTAGCAGCATGTCCGTTACATCGTCCGCTTGGTCTACAGACAATGATTGGTGTTGCTTTTGCGGCTCTTTTTGCTGCTGCGGCTGTTGCTGCTTCTGATGGCGCTTCTAAAAGAAGTGAAATTATTTGATAGAAAATATTATCTCGAATATTAAATTAACGAATAAAGAGCCGATTAAATTTTAAAATTACCTTGCTTTTGGCAGGCCTAACAGCCTCAGCCATGACGGGCGCGAATGATACTACTACTACTTAGAAGTTTAGTAAGTAGCACCCGATGAACTTGTAGCTTTATGCTTCTTTTATTGCTTTTCCTGATGACAAGCGAAGCGACGGTAAACTACAGGCCATAAAAAATTACGTTACATTAATTGTCACTGCTGTAAAGGATTAATCTGAGGATCTGCAAATGAGGATCTGGGAGGCTGGCCTAGCAACTAAGGATCTGGGAGGCTGGCCCAGCAACTGAGGATCTGGGAGGCTGGCCCAGCAACTGAGGATCTGGAAGGCTGGCTCAGCAACTGAAGATCTGGAAGGCTGGCACAGCAACTGAAGATCTGGAAGGCTGGCTCAGCAACTGAGGATCTGGAAGGGTAGCAGTGGCCCAGCAACTGAGGATCTGGGAGGCTAGCAGTGGCCCAGCAACTGAGGATCTGGGAGGCTAGCAGTGGCCCAGCAACTGAGGATCTGGGAGGCTAGCAGTGGCCCAGCAACTGAGGATCTGGGAGGCTAGCAGTGGCCCAGCAACTGAGGATCTGGGAGGCTAGCAGTGGCCCAGCAACTGAGGATCTGGGAGGCTAGCAGTGGCCCAGCAACTGAGGATCTGGGAGACTGGCCCAGCAATTGAAGCTTTGGAAGACTGGCCCAGCAACTAAGGATCTGAGGTTCTGACTGAGACACTTTCATGCTAATCAAGTATTCGCAAAAAAAGAAATTAGGAAATGAAATTCCAGCATCTTTCAAACCAAAAACAAAACAAAAAATTATCTTTTTAAGCAGTCGGATAGATAGTCAGGCGCAACAATGTACCATTTGTCAAAGCTGTCACAGTGAATATCGCTATAAATTAATTTTAATTACTGTTAATATGCCAATATATTGATACTAGAATGCAGACACAGAGTGAGAAGTATCCAGGACAGTACTTGTGCACAACAGCACAGAAGCAGATGGAGACAGATAATCTTAGATTTCAGAGAAAAAAGTGTTTGTGAATTACATTTTTTGACAAAAGCATTAAGGAACCGCACTGCATGAAAAGTGCAAACACACACACACAGCAGGTGCAGCAAAATTTTTTTGTAAAAGCGCTTACTATAAAGAAGTGACGTTTAATTAGGATTTTTAATAGAGGCTGCTGATAAATAAGCATATAATATTACAAGGGCTTAACTGGACAAAAGGCATTTAATTTTAAATAATTAACATAGAACTAATCCCAATTGACCTATAAAATCGCTCATTATATTAGCCAGTCATAAATTACTTGAATGACCTATAAAATCGCTCATTATATTAGCCAGTCATAAATTACTTGAATGACCTATAAAATCGCTCATTATATTAGCCATTCATAGATTCCCTGAATGACCTATAAAATCGCTCATTATATTAGCCAGTCATAAATTACTTGAATGACCTATAAAATCGCTCATTATATTAGCCATTCATAGATTCCCTGGATGACCTATAAAATCGCTCATTATATTAGTCAGTCATAGATTGGCTGAATTACCTATAAAATCGCTCATTATATTAGCCATAGATTACCCAAATGACCTATAAAATCGCTCATTATATTAGCCAGTCACAGATTACCCAAAATGACCTATAAAATCACTCATTATATTATTCAGTCATATATTATCCAAATGACCTATAAAATCGCTCATTATATTAGCCAGTCACAGATTACCCAAAATGACCTATAAAATCACTCATTATATTATTCAGTCATATATTATCCAAATGACCTATAAAATCGCTCATTATATTAGCCATAAATTACCCAAATGACCTATAACAACGCTCATAGACTGGTCAAACATTACCAAACGACCACAAAAAGTTCATCACATTTGACAACTTTCATTATCAACAGAATAATCAATTGAAACTAACTTCATTTTGATTAGTCACATATAACACCCTTTGCGCGAAATAACCCTCTTAGAGGCAAAAAACACGAAAAGCGCACTAAAGGATCCTAAAGAAACTTTTCCACGTCGAAAACAAAAGCAGAAGCTGGCAGAGTCAGATCGAACTGGGCCAGGGTCTCCGGATGCAGCACTCCAATGGTACCAACAGATGAGCCTTTGTACAGCACATTGGCGCATCTGCCAGTGAAATAAGTGGCAACCTCAGTAGCTGACAATTTGTATTGATCAACTGGCACGCCAAGGACTTGCATAATTCGATCCATTAGACCGTGAATCAGTTCGAATCCGGACGATTTGCCGTAGTAAACTGCGGCCAGCTGACGGGAGTTGACGGCGGAGCCGCTGCTGTCAGTGGACTGCGGATTGTGTGAAGTCAAACGTTTGAAGTGTGTTTTGAGGGGTAGAGAGAAAATAACATTGTAATTTATTATTACACCTGCCCTAGTGAGCAGATGTGCAACCGACAGCTCAGCCGCAGCTATTGCACCACACACACCCAGCTAATGCTGGTAAACTATTTTACAGCTAGGTGAACTGACTGTCTTACTCAAAGACACCACAAATTGTTCTGAGTGGGTCGGGAATCGAGCCCCTGACCTTTCAGTCGTGAGTCCGAAGCTCTAAGCATTAATCTTCAATGCTTTAAAGCAGCACTACCGACTTTAACTTAGGTTTTTATAAACGTTTCAAAAAGGTAGTCGATGCTAATATCATCATGCAACAAATACTTCAAAGCGGCCCCACCTTGTACACAACATCCTGTATCTCGAACAGCTTCAAAGGCAACGGCAAAGAACGATTCGAGTGCACAGTTTTTAGAATCCCTGGCAGCAAGCTGGTTCTGGCAACTTGAAACTCCAGCGTCTTTGGATTGGCGATGCGCACAGCTGGCAGGCTGTCCAATGGGAGGCGCAACCGTTCGGAGATGTCTTTCTCTGAGCACAGGGCAAAAGTCAGGCACTCGGTAAATCCGGCAAAAGCCACCTCAAGACGCAGTTTGTCAGTCAATGAGTTCAATGGTTGCTGCTTTCCCGTGCACAGAGTTGGTGGCAAACTCATCTCTAAGTTATTGTAGCCAATAGCTATGGCCAGATCTTCCAGTACGTCGCAAGGATGAAGAACATCGTGTCGAGTTGGAGGAACGGTCACGCTAACGGTAGCATCGCTAGTTGCCTTGGCAACTAGGCACATTCTAGTTAGACGATTGCAGATCTCATCGATAGTCAGTTGAGAATCGGATCGGCCAACACCTTTGCGCAGGTAATCAACCTGGATGTCTACCTGACGATAGGCAAGAGACGGGTAAATTGAAGCGCGACCGTCTGGATAGTTCACCTGGACAGCCTCGACGGTGAACTGCTCGGAGCAGTACTGCGAGAAAGCGCACACAAGAGTGTCTAATACTACGGATGCTTTGTGCGCATCAGTAGCCGTAGCTTCAATGAAAACATTCTTTGTGTTCAGAGTGATCTTAGAATGATCGCCATTGATAATTGGCGGCATACTCAGCACCACACCGTTGGCATCTTTAATCACCGGATACACCGGACTGTCGCGAATGATTGGCAGGTAAGCTTTCAGGTGACTCTCGCCGGAATACAGTTGCATAAGTTCTACAGCGCTAAACTCTTTAGTCTGGTTCAATGGCTTGAACACAATATCGCTAGGAGGCAAAGCTTCGTACAAGAATGGACCAGTCAGAGTGTCAAAGTCGTGCGTTCCGATGGCTACTAGAGATCTCTGCCGACAGATAGTCTGATGCAGTTTGTCCTGCAGGTCAATGAAGGATTTATAGCTGGCAGGAGTGAAGCTCAAGTTTCTAAGCATTGCGCACACAACGTATGGTCGGATTTGAGCAGTGCTCGGAGCTACTCGCATCTGTTTCATACCGGCTGCTGGTTGAACGGCTTTGTACAGCGGAGGCTGAGCCAAGCTCTGGAACACCATCAGAGCTCGGCTGAGACCTTCAACGCAGAGCAGATCGTATCGATTAGCTGGAACTTCGATTTTGTAGATGACAGCATCGGAGAGCTGGTCGCCCATCTGAGCAGCCTTGGCGTCGCCCTGCTCTTTGGCCAGCATCTCGCGTTCGGACGTGACCTCATCGAGCTCCAAGCCGAACTCAAAACACAATTCGTCAACCTCATCATCGGTGAAATCTTTCCTATTCAAGCATTGGCATAGGGCGGCCTTTTCTATTTGAACAACTGGCATTCTTTGTGAAAAAGCTGCGACTGTAGGATTGCAACGAAATTTGATTGAAAGCCTTTATTTGCATGCAAGAAAATTTTAAAGACGGTTAATTTTTATGAGAAAGTTTTCAATGTTCTACTTTGAGTAGGTTGACGAGTTATAAATTTTAAGCTTTAAGCTTTAACTACAGAATATCCAAAACGCTAAATCAGGAACCTTTGCGTTAGATTACCGTAGAATGTATGGCAATCCATATTACATTATATTCTATTGATAGTAGCATATTGCAGAGGTCGCTGACTAAATTCAGTATTAATATAAGAAACTGCAAGTGGTAGTATAACAATACAATTTCATCCACCCCAACTTTACTTCTGTAGCTAAGCTCGTATAAAAAAACTAAAACTCCTAAGCACTGCACACAAGCGTACTAAACACATGTCGCTATTTAAGCTGGATAGAACTGAACGTTAAACTGTACGCGCATTGCACAATAGAATGATTCAGCAAAATAAAATGCTTTGAACTGACGGACAGACTTGGAAAGAGTGAAGAGAGAGACCACACCACACACAATCTAAAACTAGACAGAGTTAGTTCGATTTTTTTTTCAAAGTCAATGAGGAGAAAAGTATGACTCGCCAGATCTTGTGCTGTGCGATTGATTTATATAAAGGTTCGCTACTTTACACTTCTTCTCTGTATTTGAGCATGCACTGAGCTGACAAGCAGAGATATTTGCCAACCTAACTGATAGACATTGGAACAAGGGGCCTGAACAAATACACATGTAAAGCTACTTTTCCTTACTAATTTCACTAAAGATTGATAAAAAATGATTTCAGGCAACTTCAAACACTTTCTGGTCGAAAATGCAGCGATATTTTTGTCTGTGTTTTTTTAAACTTCGCAATTCAACTCAAAATACAAAACAATAACTGCAGATTATTTTGCTTCTTCTAAAAGTTCCGCCGCTTAAAGATAGAAAACACTTTTATTAGAATGAATGATTAAATGAAGGCTACAATCAAAGTTATAACTCGATTTCTAATCAGACGCTTTCTTGTGAGCAGCAGACTCAGTAGAAGTGGAACTAGTTGACTCGCCACTCTGCTTCCCAGAGCTCATACTAGGATCCACAGTCTGTTGCCCAATTTCCTGATCAATCCGTTCTTTAGCGCGAAACACCTTCGCTTGCAGGTAGAATGAGCCGCCTTTCTTTCTGTCGTTCACCCCAAACAGATGATCGTATTGGTGCTGGATTCGACTTTTATCTTCCAGATTTTCCACGTGCAAAATTTGCATCGCCTCTTTCAAAGACAGGCCGGATATTGCGCTAGCGGTGCCCGACTGATCTGAGTCTGAGGCACCGCTGCCGGAGCTGCTCTGCTGTCGGTTCTTAGCGGCCTGCTGCGACGCGGCGTACTCTTCGCGCAGGGCGGCAGCAAAGGCGCGGCCGACAACCCGGCTGCCTAGTAAGATAATCTCGATTATAGATCGGCCAACCTGCAAATCAGCGGTCGAATTTATTATTGATTGATTGGCATGTTTGCTTCATTGTAACCTAAATGCTTCGATTGTATTGTACCCAGAGACCAATTAAAACGTGCAATATTGATTCAGACTTTTCGCTTTTGACAATTTCAGTGACTAAAATCGTAAAATTTTAACCTAATTAACCATCTAAACATCTAACCGTAGGTTATCACACCTTTTTTCTATCTATTTGGTTAATTTCACGAACATTAAACTCCAAAACCATCAGTCACGCATGCATTCACTGTCCTCCTCTCTCTCTGTCCACCAGACTGATTTTAGCGCATCGTCCTCTCTGAGCCATTCTTTACTTCAGCCATGCAAAAGAAGATTAAAGAAGACTTTGAAAGTTTTCAAAGAAGTTTAAAGCCGCTTTGACAAGGAGATTACGTCGTGTTCTTTACGATTCTGTGCCTAAACATTGTGTAGCCTGGTTTAGAATTTGGGCCATAGACAAAAGTCATTATTTGCATACAAGATATGTACATTGCGGCAAGAATTCAGAGTTTTGTTGGTTTTGGCCATAAACACTTAAACTATATGGCTCCACTAGGAAATAAGTTTCCTGCGATGCAAAATATCTTACCCGATCAACCCGATCACAAAGCAGACGCCCTATTGGAAGAAGCGTACTATTGTAACTCAATTCTTTTTTCTAGGTTCTAATTTGGTACAAAGCATTATTTTTTAGCAAAAGGGTCGCTTACAATTAATCTCCTTTTATTGCAGAAAATAAAAAGGAGAAAAAGAGCGTGAAATATTGAGGAACCCTTATTTTCACTATAACCTAACAGATTCACCGGCCTTTACCAAAAAGAACGATTTGAAAGTTTCAAAAATAGTTTAACAGTATTTTACTTATTTTTTACTTAGTAGTCCTAGCTACAGAGCGTTCGTTTGGTAGCGTGGATAGAGTTAAGTTGGAGAGCTGTTTGAGATCGATACAATGCCCCACAGCTGGGACATGAGCACACACACAGACCGGGATAGGGGATTATAAAGTGTTATAATATAATGTGAAAGCTAAATCATATACCTACTTGCAAAGCTACACTCTTTACTCTCAGAAAAAAAAAGCGTAAAAGACCTCGAAAAAATGGCCCATAAAAGCATTCCAGTCAATATTCATCAATTTATTATGAATGCCCATTGATGTCTTTGTGTTGCTGCAGACGGACAAACAGATTACACTGATACGTCATAGGCAACTAACTTTAATTAAAGTAAAGAACTTGTTTGTTTACTCAAAGATGTTGATATGGTAAATTTGGACACACGTAGGCTATTGTCAAAAAAAGGATAACTTAATGGGTGCTTGCGCAGAAAGCAAATTTTATAAATAATATCTTTGCATAGATTTCAATATAATAAATCAAAAGAGGAAGCAAAACAATTGGACACCAAACAAAATGGAATAGGAACAACTTCATTAACCAGGTTGATTTCTGCTCTAGCAAAAACAGAACAATATTGAAGTCAAAACATAGAATTAAAACAAATGAGAACAACACGCACCAGATAGGGGTTAAGTTTAACGTGAAGCAAGAACAGAAACAATAATTTGTTTTAAATTTTAATAATTATAACAATAAAACAATTCAACTAACACAGTTAGACAAAAATGCATTATAAAAGCAAAACAAATACGTTTACTAATTTTTTGATTTGATAATTTTTTTCGTTTGTTTTGATTATAGCTTCACTTTAGCTTTATTCAACCGGCAAAAATGGGCGCAGATAGTGTTGGTCTAACAATAATCGACGCACAACACACAGCCAGAAGACAAGAAAAAAAGCAGAATTACGCACAAATGTCGATGAAAACACACAAACACAAACAGCAACTTTTAAATAAGGAAGACAGACTCACTGTTGATATTGAAGAACAAACTTGCTCATACTCGTAGATAATGCCAAAAATGTAAAACAAATGATAGCCTAATTATTGTTATAAATAAGTTAAGAATTAAAGCTATGAAACCAATAAAGAAAAAAATGACATGGACGTCCAGATTGAAATAAAATTCAGGAACTGATGCTAAACATGTTGTTAAGATATGAAAAAGTGACACATCAATTCTGGTACAGTATCAGGAGATTCTGCGAAACAGATAGGACAACACACTATATCAGAAACAATTATCATAAATATTTTAATTTGAAATCGTTTTCCTTACTTTTGCTAAAATACTTTTCAAAGCATAAAATTTTATTGATTACATAATATGGTACTAATTTATACGATTGACTTTAAATAAGCGCTACAATTCATTCTAAATAAGCGCAACAATTGATTCAAAATAAGCGCTACAATTCATTATAAATTGGCGTCACAACTCCTTTTAACTAGGCGCCACAATTAATTCTAAATTAGCGCCACAATTAATTCTAAATTAGCGCCACAATTCATTCTAAACTGGCGCCACAATTCACTTGAGGGTTATATTAGACACTATTAAAAGTTGGACCAACAAAGGACATTTAACTAACAGTCATCATGACAACCTACAAGACTAATCTATCAATCTAACTAAAGTCCATATCAACATCTTCCTGACCAAAGGTGATCTGCCCGGGTCCGCCGCGTCTCAAATACCGCCTCATCTTCTTGTGTTTGGTGTCCTCCGCCATCTGCTGTCGCATCTTCTCAGCCTCCTCCTCGGCAAAGACAACATAGTTGGCCTTGATCCAGAGCTCCTTGGCTAGCAGTTGTTCGCGCCGCTGCTCCGGCAGGTGCTCCCAGGCCAACGCAGACAAGCCCATGTACCGGCGAATCAAGTACTCCTTCTCGGCTGGACCATACTCTCGTTTGAGCAGGCCGAATAGTACAATCCATCTCAGCGCCCAGTAGATCCACTGCAGAACTCGAATCGGAAGCATCAGCAGTTGAAACCACAGCACATTCATAATTGACGGCTTCTCGTACGAGCCGCGAATGTCCATCTTGCGCATGATAATGCCGCGTATCACTTCCTCCTCTTTCTCTTTGACCTCTTCTTTGGTTAGCTTGCGACCATTCTCGCGTTTGCGCTTGCCACCTGGACCGTCGGAGTCCAGCAGGCCTTCGCTCTTGGCGATCTCTTTAGCCTGAGAAATTAAATTGGCGATGGTTAAGGTCAGCCAGTAAGGAGGCGCCTAAGAGTCATTGCAGGTAACTCAGGTAAAATAGGGTCTAGAATTGAGTCTAGACGACCGTCAACCGACGAGATGTCATAAGATGTGCTAGAGTTGCTTTAGAATCACTGAGTTGTGTTTAAAGCGCATCTGCGTCCCTTGATGAATTTGAGTCCCATTCCAAGCGAAAGTTAAGCGCCAACGCCGCCGATTTTTGGACGACTCTCTTGTCTCTTTCGCAACTCTTGCAGAATCTCAACTGTCGCCTTACCGTCGCGGTAACGTTTTGAACAGGTGAGCTACTCTGCCAACATACTATCCCCAAAAATTGAGATGGCAAAAATCTGTCTTATAACTAATACTACGCTTGTATTTTACTGTCTGTTGCTGCATGTAAAACTATACTCAACAACAGTCAAAAGTTCCTCTCTTCAAGCCAAATGAAAATTTTCTCACATATTGCGAAAAACTTCTCACTCACAATTCAACCTTCAAGTTACGCAACTAAGCCGCCACGACCACGAGGAAAGGAAAGTTCATTGAATTAATAATAAACGTCAGTCGCACGAGTTTATTTTTTATGCAAAATGCAGTTAGAATCGCGATGCTTAATAACGCGTGTGGGATTCCCTCGCACGTAGAAGTGCGGCGACTCTGTGGGGCTGCTGCCAAGCGTATCCAATGGCATGACGCAGCTCTGCAACATTCTGTGGTGGATTCTCTTTTCGAATGCTGCGTTTTAGGAAGTCCCAGACATGCTCGATGGGATTCATGTCTGGGGACTGGGAAGTCCAGCGCAGAGTGCCCAGCTGTAGCTGTTCTTTCAGTTGACTAACAGCATCGGCTTGGTGTGGCGGCGCGTTGTCATCCTGGACAACCCTCAAGTGGCAAATACAGCGACCCTGAATATGACGATCTCTATGATCATCATATTTCTAGAGACCTACCTTTCAAACCTTCAATACAATTTAGAGAAGTCATTCAAATCTATTCCACTCACCTGCATTCGATACCTGGGCTGCTTAGAGAGAGTATTAACCGCGTCATGATAATTCGTATATTGGCTATAGTATTGAAAGATGGAGAATGCAGTAACGATAACCACGATGACAACGCGAACGTCAACTTTAGGCGAATACTTTCTCTTGTAGTACTGATAGAAATGGTAGTACATCTCTTCCGGATTATCCAGCATGTAGTCGTACTCCTTGCGCTGCTCATCGTCCCTGAGGATTTCGTAGGCTTGAGCAATTCTAGGAAAAGTTTCCTCAGATTTTTTGCGATCCTCTTCGGTTCGCTGCCGGTCAGGATGAAGCTTGCGAGCCAGCTTCCTGTAGGTGCTCATGATGGTCTTCTTGTCATCGTCTCTGGTCACTCCGAGCACTGTGCAATTTTTTATTATTTTGCAAGCATATTCAGGTGTTGGAATTGACAACTTCTAGATTGTAGGGCATCTAAGTTGAATATTGGGCGCCTATTTGCAGTACAGGGTGCCTAATTGAAGTACAGAGTGCTTAATTGTAGTCTAGAGTGCCTAATTGGAGTTTAGAGTGCCCAATTGGAGTAAAGAGTGCCTAATTGGAGTACAGCGTGCCTAATTGGAGTCTAGAGTGCCTAATTTGAATCTTAAGTATTCAATTGGAATCTAGAATATCTAATTGGAGTCTAGAGTGTCTAATTAGAGTCTGGAGTATCTAATTGGGGTGCAGAATGCCTAATTGGAGTACAGGGCGCCTAATTAGAGTACAGAGTATCAGTTTAGAGTCTACAGTTGTTGGCTACATACAAAAAGAATATATTTATTTTTTAATTACATTAAAAAATTTCATTTGATTGTATATTGATTGACATAAATAGTTTGCCAATTAATCCCCATGAAGTCTTCTTAACATAAAATCTATATACCACTTGGCCTTAGTGCCTAATTTTAATTCAAAAGCGATTTACTCTATATTATTTTTTGCTTATCATGGTAGGAAAACCTTAGCTTAAGCACCATATTTTATTATTGACCTACAACATTTGAGGGCAACAATTGAGTTATGCAACTATTTGATATCATGTCAACTATATAGCAATAACAATATCACATCAAAGTAAATAATTCACTATATTTAAGACCAAAATGATCCTAATATCTATAAATGTATTAACCTGGTTAAGGGCATATATGATATAGGCCGACTACAAGACCAAGTTCTATATTATGTATAGTATAAGTATAATAAACAAGCTGTTTGATTCATATCTACAAGAATAGTGCCACTTAATTTGTCAACATCTAATTCAACAACTCTATTGAAAAAATAGTTTACTATATTATACATTGCTAATGAAGACATAAATAATGAAGGTTAATGGTTTATATTAGGTGATATAAAACATATGTAGCACATAAACCATTATACCCTTGATATATGCACTTTGTAACTAGTAATCTAAATAAACTATGAGTATGTACAATATGGTATTATGTACATGCATATAGCATTGATTGCCCAATACATTAATGTATGTCTTCTATACACACAATAGCATTTAGCATATACATTTACATAGTCATGTTGAAATCCTTGACAAAATTTTTCTCATTAAGTTATAAAGAAATTTTACATTATTGCATAAATGAACAACTTTAGAGATAAGCCTGTCTTATTATTGACAAATTTGCTCAACTTGTTTTAATTGTTGACAAATTTGATTTCTCTTCATTGCCTATATTTTAGGCTTGTTGACAGATTTAGTGTAACCCTACAATAATCTATGTAATGGCATCCTAATTCCTAATATTTTTGCACTTAAAAAATTTAGCAATATTAGATTTCCTACTATTATTGAAATAATTTAGACTTAAAGGACTTAAAAACTAAGAAATTGCCACAAAAACTAGATACATAGAGTTAGGTCATATATATTGGGTTGTTAGGAAAGTTCTATCCATTTTTTAATTTTCTATTCAAAGGATCATGTAGCTATGTTGGATGCAACCCTTGTGTATACATATATAGCCAGAGTTATAGATATTCTAACCAAGTTATTTGATTTTCAGTATGTTATTATGGCTAGAAATGTTGAACTAAATAGTATTATCTCTTATCTCTAGAAGATGTAGTGCATGCCAGAATTTTCTAGAGTGCATTTGAGAATGTCAGTGTCATACATGCGCAAGAGCCGGCCGAGTTGGCCGATCTGGCTGACCGATTTGGCGACCAATCAAGGAAGTCACAAAAATTCCCACCCTAAAACACCAAAGTAGTAGTACTAAGTAGCTGACGAGGCATTTTGGCTTAATAAGAGAGTCATAGTTACTCCTGCCGTTTACCCAAACTTGCATTAATTTTGCTTTAGTTTTTTACATGCAAGTCGCATTTTTGGTCAAAAACTACGTCGCATTTTTGTTAAAACTAAGTCGCATGGCCGACCGAATTTTGGAGGTTGCGCAGGTATGACACTGATGTATGATAGTTTTTGGCCAAAAATGCAACTTACATGTAAAAAACCCTAACACAAAATTAATGCAACTTTGGATAAACGGTAGGAGTAACTATGACTGTCTTATTAAGTCAAAATGTCTCGTCAGTTACTTATTACTACTACTTTGGTATTTTTTCGGGTGGGCATTTTTGCAACTTCCTTGGTTGGCCGCCAAATCAGTCGGCCAATTGGTCGGCCGGATCGGCTGACTGTTGCGCATGTATAATCAGTGTGCATTTTAAACATCAGCATGCATAAATGGCATGCAATGTGCATTATGGCACATCAGTGTAAGGCATATGATTGATAGACATTCAAAGTTATTAGCTGCAAAAGCTTTAACAAGTAAAGGCTAAATTAGAGTGGTTTTCAAAAGGTATTAAGTAGGATAAATGTAAATATTTGGAAAGAAATCAACAGTTTGTTAGTAGGACCATGAACATGTAGGTTGTATCATTAGTTTGAAATCGAAAGTGACTACTATGTAACTACTATATAATTGAAAGCCATGTAGTAAAAAGTAAACTGCAAGAAAGGCCCTTTATTGTTGCAACTGCAAATGGCGTCAGTGTGCATTTGCTTGGTTTACTTGGCATCAGCATGCATTTACTTGGCATTGGTATACATATGCATTTACTTGGCATCAGTGTGCATTTACTTGGCATCAGCATGCATTGATTCACAGCATTCTGGTATACACTCAGCATGATCTGGACTATGGTATCACCCTAAGGCAGTATATGCTATATGGCTTTCTAGCAGGAATTATAATAGCCAAATTGACTGGATGCCTATGCATTGCATTTGGGCAGGTTGCTATCTTTGGCTGCATAGTCTATTAGTTTAACTGCTTTTGCAGTAGCAACTATAGCCTTTAATTTGGGGCTGAATTGGAATCTCGACTTGGCTCTGCTTGTGCAATTAACGGCCTTGAGAGCCAACCCCCAAGGCGCAGAGAAGTGTACATGCCTAACAATAAATAAAGTTAGAGCCGCTGTACACTTCTGTGTGAGTATGTGCCTGCGTACGTATCTGCGCACTTGTATGCCTGCTCAGGGGAGTTGGCGGAATGGGCAGTAATGCCTCTTGCCGGTTGTGTGCCTATGTCGCTTAAAGTGCGCCAGGGTGCACAAAACCCCCCTGCCTCTAATAAAAAAAATAAACAACTGTAGCCTTGTTGACAAACCTTAACCTAGATGCCCATCTGAGATAAAAACTGAGCTGTTGTAAACACTTGTAGAGACCAATCCATACCCTATACTCTGGATTGTGCATACCTGGCATGCACTTTATAGAATCACATGTAAGAGTTATTGTGAAGTAGAAAAAAAAGATAAAAACTTATTCGCAAATTTGAAGCTTTCTGGTTTTTAAGCTTATTAAAAAGCATTTAAACAAATTTTTATGTATCAATGTAAATAAATAGTACCATTGAAAAAGCATACAAAGTAACCAAATTATCTAGTAATAAGAGTCCATTATGCAATTTAAAAAAGGTATTTTATTGTCAAAATGTAAAAAAGGTCATTTATTGTCGCAACATTGGGATATTTTTAAGAATGGGCATGCACTACATTTTTTGGTATGCATTTATAATTATTCAATTTTTGTTTAGGTGTACACCTAGCATGATCCAGACTATAGGCCTAGTCTATACTAGATTACACAAAAGCTAACAGCTCAAATTATCATTGACACAATGTTTCCACTATGTCATATAGGCTGGGATATACCTTGATATATGCAAAAAAAATGGTAAATACCCTTATTGTATGCTAGGAAATCCTAGTGTACATGTTGCTTTCTAAACTATATCCAATGGCCCAACCCAATTATAGCCAATGGTTATTATGAATTTGACCTGGCAAAAGCTGCTAGACCTAGGCTAGGAACCTTACTATATAGGCCTAGCCCCAATTTGGCCGCTATAGACTACCATCTATTTCAAGCGCTGCATCATCATTTGAAAGAAAAATATTTAAAGATAAGTCAAGGATTGCATCTCTAACTTCTTTGCATCAAGGACTTCTATAGTTGACAGAGATGGCATTCAAAGTCTGCCCTCTCATTGGCAGAGGGTCATTGATTGTGATGACAATTAACACTTAATTAATACTGCTGAATTAACACTGCACTGCACTTCTATAAAAACTCATTCCCCAACCAACTTTAGTCTATAGCAAAAATGGATAGAAATTTCCTAACAGCCAATAGAAATAAGGCTTGATTTAAATAAATACTAAAACCATTAGTACTAGAACAGAAAAAACAAATGTAAGTAAGATTGTACTAAAACTGCTATAAAATAGGTTTTAATTTTTTGCTAGTTGTATATTTTTAGGCTGTCTTCACTTGGCTGAAATTTGTTCCCATAGGCCTCTCTAAGTATCAGGTCAAATAAAATAGACGTACCATCGTAACAGTTTTCCTTTCCACAGTAAATTCCTTCAATCTGCGCATCAACTTGAAAGCAGCAGACGAGGGCAAAAATCAGTCCAACAGAAACAAATAAACTGTATGCATTCATGGTCAGCCGAACCCACTGTTGCCAACCAGGCAAATCAGATTAAATCAATCAAAAATTGCCTTAGGGAGAAATGCGTAAAGTAGTGCTATTAGACTGGAAAAAGACGTATTGCAATTTGACAATCAGCAGCGTTAGCAATATACACGAAAATCTTGGACACGTACACTATCTTGGAATCGCGCTAAAGAAAAATGAATATTTTCGCAATGCGAATAAACCGAACCCTTCGCTTTTAAATTATTTTGCCTATTCGTTTTTTTCTGTTTTATCATTTCAGTGTTTTAAGACTTTTTCCCATAAAACCTTTTAGAAAGTAGAATATTTGTTTAGTATTTTGCTCGAATCTTTTTTTAAAAAAGAAATATTACAAGAAAAGCGCTGCAGGTGACGAAGCAATTTTCTAAATTTTGCATGCTTCAGTTCTCCAAAATCTATCTGTAAGCTCAAAGCAGCCTGTCAATTATTCAACCGAAGACATGGAAGATTTTACTATCAGAGAAGGTATTTTATTTTAATGCTAAATGAAAAACTTTGAAGAGTAATTTAATCTTAGAAAATCATTTTTAATGTAAATGTAATGTTGATCTTTTAAAATCGTTGTTCCTAATTTACTAATTTTAATGTTTACTCTTTTAATTCTAAATGAATAATCTTTCGAACCTCTCGAGCAGGTGCGTCGCCAGAATTCATGTCTGGGGGGGGGGGCAGAGCCATAAATCCATCTTTGATGGAAGCAAAATACAAAGCAACAAAGGCAGTAAAAAATCCCCTCCCTCGCGGGGGGGACATGTCCCCAGTGTCCCCCCTTGGCTACGCCCCTGCTCTCGAGCGCTCTAACCTATTGTAAAGTTAGGCTAATTGTTGGAGTATTAGAAATCATTGAAAGTAAAGTATTTATGCAATAGATTGTGCACTAATATGCAATGTTTATTTTAAGTAACTTGATAGACAAAATGATTTTTTTCTTCTTTTTAGATTTTCCATCTGTTTTTTTGCTTATGTTGTATTATTTTTGTTGTATAAGTATGCTTTTGCATTCAATGAACTTTAGAACCTTTGGCTTCAGTCCAGTCCATTCTGTAGCTTTGATTCTGTTCATTTGAAAGATTTATTTATCAATATTTATCATATTTATTATTTATTTTTACTTATATCCAGTTTTCACATGATGCATCTACAGCCATTTTTTACCTTTGAGCCATATAAAAGTATAATAATAATGAACGACTTCAGTTTTTTTTTAAATTAATGTTTATCTTCTTCCTAATATTAAAATTTTTAAGGCATTCGTAGTGGCATGGCCCTATGGCTGGAGAAGCTAAGCTGCTCAGGAGATGCTGTCCAGCAGCTGGAGCACAAAAAGAAATTTCTAGCTAAGCTCGCTGCTGCTCCCATCTGTCTGGCTGGCCCAGAATCATTGGAGCAGCACTACGAAGTGCCAACTGGATTCTTCCACCTCGTACTTGGGCCTCGAATGAAGTACTCATGCAATCTGCACAGTGGCATAGAGACTGCTGGAACTGGAGATGCCGCTGACGATCTTGCTGAGGCAGAAGTTCGCAGCTTGGATACCATCTGTCAGCGTGCTGGCATTGTTGATGGCATGCAGGTGCTTGACATGGGTTGCGGCTGGGGCTCTCTGAGCCTGTTTCTGCTGGAGCGATTTCCCAACTGTCAGGTGACGGCCGTGTCCAACTCTGCCACACAACGGCTGGACATTGAAGAGCGGGCAAGGTAATTTATATTGCTCTCCGTGTTTCTCCTCCAGCATGATCATTAGTCAGCTTTTTGAGTCTTCAAGACTTCAAAGACTGGTGAAGTAGTTCACTCGTCTCTTTTTAACTTGTGCCATTTCATCACTGATCCACTGCCATCTCCTGAGTTCATTCCATCACTGAGCCACTGCCATCTCCTAAGTTCATTCCATCGGTGATTCACTGACATCACCTGAGTTAATTTCATCGGTGATTCACTGACATCTCCTGAGTTCATTCCATCAGTGATTCACTGACATCTCCTGAGTTCATTCCATCAGTGATTCACTGACATCTCCTGAGTTCATTCCATCGGTGATTCACTGACATCTCCTGAGTTCATTCCATCAGTGATTCACTAACATCACTTCACTTGAGTTCGTTCCATCGGTGATTCACTGACATCTCCTGAGTTCATTCCATCGGTGATTCACTGACACCACCTGAGTTCATTTCCATCGGTGATTCACTGACACCACCTGAGTTCATTTCCATCGGTGATTCACTGACACCACCTGAGTTCATTCCATCGGTGATTCACTGACACCACCTGAGTTCATTTCCATCGGTGATTCACTGACATCCTGAGTTCATTCCATCGGTGATTCAATGACATCTCGTCCATATATTCAATCAGTGAATATAATCCACTAACCATCTCATGTGTTTATCCCATCTTTGATCGAACCATTGGCATTTTCAGTCCCTTCATTCAGGACACATTGAAGTGTTAATTATTAATATTTGCATCCAAAATCAACAGGCAAATTCCAGGCGGCTCGCAGCGTCTCTCAGTCTGCACAACCGACATTTCGGATTTCCAACCTGGTCCCAACCGATTCGATCGCGTTGTATCAATCGAAATTCTGGAGCACATGAAAAACGTTGGAGCCCTGTTTGCTCGAGTCAATGACTGGCTGCGACCTGGTAAGAACTATGAATTGTTAGAATCACCACTAGGTTGTAGTCTAGTGGTTAGAGCATCGGACTCATGACTGAAGGTCGGGGGTTCGATTCTCGACCCACTCGAAACAAACTGTACCCTTGAGCAAGACACTTAAACTCTGCGTTGCTTCAGTTCACCCAGCTGTAAAATAGGTCCAGTATTAGCTGGGTTAATTGAGGGTGTGTGGCAATCCCACCAGGCCTTGGACTGAACAGCCGTACGCAGTCTTCAGGTGCGCACCAGTAAAAAACTTATTTTGTACACTGTTGCAAATTTTTACGATATAGTCGATTCGCAGGGTGCAGTCAGCACGGAGGCAAGCAGTCATGCCCATTCCGCATGAACAACGACCCTGACTTTTTAACATCGTCGGGCGCATGTGCCTCGGAGTTGGTCCGGATTGCCACCCAGCACCTAGTACTAATCTTCTGTATAACAAAACCTGAATCATAACTAATCACAATGGCTGGACACTGATCTATCTTTAATTCTCCATGCCATATACAGGGGGCAAGCTGTTCTCCCAGATCCTGTGCCATCGCCAATTCGCTTACAACTTTGACACTCGCCGCAACTCCGACACGGAATGGATGGCTAGAAATTTCTTTACTGGTGGATCCATGTTCTCCGCTGATCTGTTTCTGCACATGCAGCAGCATCTCCGGCTGGAGGACCTGTGGCTCATCAACGGCAAGCACTATAGTCGGACTCTGGAGGCCTGGTTGCGAAAGCTTGACGCTTTGCCAAGGTGGGTGCATTCTTTATAGTACTGAACTGAGGTCGGCAAGCTTTCTTACCTCAGGGGTTAGATTTAGAGTCTAGCTCGTGGCTGCTGGTCAGATAAGCGAGGATCGAGAGAGGAGAAAAGAAAGAAAAGAGAAAACAGTGGAGAGGAGAGAGAAGGGATAAAAGAGTAGAGGAGGGAGAAGAGAGGGAGAGAGAAAAGAAGAAAGGAGAGAAGAGAGGAGAGATGAGAGGAGAGGAGGAGAGGAGAGAGAGGAGAGAAGAAAGGAGCGGAGCGGAGAGGAGTGAGGAGAGGAGAGGAGAGAGACGAGAGGAGAGAGGAGAGAGAGGAGAGGAGAGAAGGATGAGATGAGAGAGAGAAAAGAGAAAAGAAGGGGAGAGGAAAGGAGAAAAGAAAAGAGAGGAGAGAAGAAAAGAGATGAAGGGAGAGAAGGAGGAGAGAGGAGAGAAGAGAGGAGAGAGAGTAGGAAGAGAGTAGAGAATAAAGAGAGGAGAGAGAGATGAGAGAGAGAAGTTTCAATGGACCCGAAGGCTGAATAGAGAGGCTTCGCAGGCCGCATGTGGCCAGAGTTTGCCGACCCCTGTAATACATTCCATATTTGGCTTGTATTAGACAAATGACCAATGGCCAACTAAAAGCGGGTCAAGTGTTTTAAATTTCTCGATCCTCGATTGATGCTAATCGGTCACGTAATTTGTAAAAGACTTCGCTGAATGCGGTGATACCAGCAGCTTTCATATCAAATTCGCGCATTTCTGCAGAGATGCCGCCAGACGCGCTCTGATGGGCCCGAGCTTCGCTGCTCAGGAGGCTGACGAACAAATTGCCAACTGGCGCAAGTTCTTCATCTTCTGCTCGGAGGTGTTTGGCTACGAGAATGGCAACCAGTGGATGGTGGCGCATCACCTGTTTGCTAAACGCCAGGGGCTCAGTGCGGCGCTTTGAGAAAACTGACAACTATTTGATATTGTTTGTGACTTTTGATCTAGTTTAGAAATTTCGTAATTACAGTTTGTTTAAATTTTCAATCAAGAAGTCTAGTAACAAGATTTACATTTAGTAATTTAGCATATAATTTAGTAACTTCAGGTACAGATTTCTAATGAGAAACATCTATAATAATTTCTTTATAAAATTACAATGTTTGAAAGCTTGCACGTAATTTCGCTGGTAGCTTCCAGATGTCTATTTTACTTGCTATTAGTATACTTGATTTGTTTTTTAAATACATAACTTGATTTTTTAGGTAATTTTTATTTACAAAACAATGAATAATATTTTTTCAATTCTTTTAGCTTTTATTCTTTGAAACTAAAAAAGATTTGCTATCGTAAGCTTAGATTACTTTTATATTTCATTTGAATTAGCTTTTTATTTTCTTAGTCTACAAGTTGGTCGCCACACACACCCTCAATTAGCCCAGCTAATGCTGGCACCCATTTTACAGCTGGGTGAACTGAAGCAATGCAGAGTTAAGTGTCTTGCTCAAGGACACAAATTGTTATGAGTGGATCGAGCATCATACACTCAGCAGCATAAAAAATTCGCCATCACAGAAGATTTCGCGATCTGTGGTCTCCACTTTTGAGAGTGGAGATAAAGTCTATCAATCTTTGCGAGTGACGCAACTTACATGTAGTTACTTCGCGGCACACTTGAGGAATGAAGTGGGGGAGCGGTGTGCGAGGGTTGGACGGATTAAAGCTACCCCGATCAGTTTTCTCAAATCTTTTATTTCAGAATAGTCCAAGAGAAATTGCTCACTGGCTTTAAGTCTTAAAGTTGTCTTGAAGTTTTGTAATCTGCTTAATCAATTTACGATACTGTATTTTATGCTTCTGTGTACTTATTTTCGTTCGAATTCGTGTTTTGATGCTTTTTCAATCAATATTATTTTTACTGATCTATGAAATGCAATTGTTTCCGGTGATGTTTAGAATGAATTTATGTTCTTTGTTCTTACATTTTTCAGAATTTATTTGTTTCCAATTGCCTTCCATAAATATACTATTTTTGTTCCCTTCTTTTTCACAAAATGACCTAAAAATCATCTTGTTTCTTACACTGACTCGAAGTCAGAGGTCAAAAGGTTAGCTAATTGAACTGACTATGAGCATTACTTATTTTTACTGGTTAATAAACGTGGTGTGTGTTGCTTTCCACTGCCAAAAAGAAGTCAAGATTTTGCATTGAAAGGCATACAATCTACGGGGTACTGTACTAAAAAGTCAACTCTTTCGTATTCTGGGGGGAAAATATAAAAGGCCATGCAGCAATCGAAAGAGCACATGTAATTTTATATCCTGAGCAAAAATCTGCGCGATTCATCAATCCGGTCAGACATGGCTCAATTGCAAAATTTGGCCTTCAAAAAATTTCCACGATTTTGGATTGTTCAGTCCTTCTAATTAAGTTGTCCTTGGATGCGACATGGCCAGCCAACTCATTTCCATCGCACATTCGGGCCTGCACATGCGCCCCTCTGCGCTGCCCCAGCCGCAGAGCGACTAACCGCCTCAGATTCCGCGGCGCCTTGTTCGGGAGTCGTCCGTCTGTACTTTGGCATTCTGGCATTCTCCGCAGGTCGTGCCAGCCCAAGCGACAATCCGCCGTTCTGGAGCATCGCAGGAGGACGCACGCGTGGACCGGCCGCCAGTTCCATTCCAACACAGCGCAACCGACGGTACATCAATTCAGCCACTACAGCAGCATCTGTATCGTGCCAAACTACCGCCTCCGGTAGTCCGGTGCATTTAATTGTCTAGGGTGTCGCATCCTCTACAGTGGGTATCCTGGCATCCTCCACAGTCGGCCACACGCCCGATCATACGCCACCGGGAGCGTCAGTCGAGGACGCGAGCGGATCTGCCACAGCACACACCACAGACTTTCATCACCCACCCTATTGAATATTAGCTGCATACACCACGCATGTACATGTAGTTAATGCATGTACCTATACAATCCTATTGACTATTGCCTATTCTCATGAGGACTCCGTCTCCCGTGGGGGCGGGAACTGTTGTAGCGACCTTTATTCATTCCCGAAAATTCCATTTACCGTAATTATCGAACACTCTAGAAATCACAAATCCAAATGTATGTAGCGATCTTTCCAGAAATTTCTCTTGCTTAATGATACTATAATTTCAAGCATTTATTGGTGATTGTTAATCAATTTATTTTATTTGAATATCATAGTTAATATCAGTAAAGTCATCCGCAATTTATCTGCGCTTTTAATTTGTTATACTACAAGAAATATTTCTAGAACTTTTCGGAAAACCAAATCATATCTATAAATATGCGGCAGGCGCATCGCCAACTGTTCACTCTTTCCCATTTTCTTATTTCCTTCCTATAGCACCAATTAAACTAAAAGAACCACCGCCTAGCTCTTCCCTTTCCTTAATTTACACCAAACCTTACAGAGCGACGACTCTTCAATGCTGCTGAGTATATATTTACTTAATTTCTTAAATTTGAATCCCTGTTTCGGCGCAGTGCTGAGTCTGCTGACTAGCGCATAGGGGTGCATTGAATTCACTGGCGCTTATGGGAAGTGTTGCGTAGGCTTTTTATTTATGTTTCGTTGTTAGTTATAGTTGTAGGTCTCATTTTAGTATATCGAAGATATGTACGTCTCCGGGCCCCGCCCCCCATTATCGCTAAGTGTACATGCAATCTCAGCCCCACCCCAATCTTTCGTGTGTCATTTAGCAGTTAAATATAAAAGGAACAATAGCTTGAATTTGTTCGTGAGAGTGCGTTGTGGCAATAGTCAAAAACCTGCTGAGAGTTTGAGCAAAAGTTATTTGTCTTGAGAACAGGAAGAATCTGACCTCTTGGCAGAATCATTGATATGAATATCTCTGGCTGGCCACTTACTTCTTGTTTAAGAAGGTGGTGCGCAGCAAAAACTGTGGCTCTACGAGTAACCTTGTGGCGAAATCTCTTTTGCCCAAGTTCGTGTATAAAAGCCTTTTAGCGATGTAAATGTTCTAATAAGGTACCACGATGACTTTGAAACAACTTCGCTTCAGTGTTAAGAATTTTTTTACCAGAGAATATCTTCCAGATTCTTCTGGTTTTAATTTTGGACTGAAATTCACGCTTAGTCTGCTCCCAGCTCCTAGTTGCGAGCTATTATCCAGTTTGCATTACATCAGTGATAATAATTGAACATTTTTGTCGGAAGCAGAATCAGTTACTAGTAGCTTTTAGACCCGCATCAGGAATTGGTAACAGTTGTTTGCAAAACGCAAATGTTTACACAAGTGCATATAAGCTCTTTTATCATATATCTGCCTGTCTGTATTGGCTATAGAACTCCCGGCAGAAACACCAATGATCTGCTCTGTTTGATAATCCATCTGCTAATGGACTCCCGGGCACACACTGCAGCCTCGCCTCGCTGATCTGAGCTGGTTGCTTTTGTCAGTAGTCGAGACAATTTAAATACAACTCTGAAAGCGTTAGTTGAGAAGCTGAAGGCCCTGCACGATGCGTTCAGCTTCCGTCATCACCTGCTGCTGCCTCATCAGTTTGCTGCTCAGTGGTGGCGCTCTGAGCAGACTGGTTCGCCTTGCCTATGTCGGCTGCTTTCACGACAGTGCCGACAGGGATATGACCGGACTCAAAGGAGTGAGTCTTCTGGACGGGTACACCGTGTCTGGTTCGAAGCACTGCGTTGATTCCAACAAGATGACTCCCCAACTGTGCGGCAACTTGTGCTCCGCTGGCGGCTTCGCCTACATTGGACTGCAGTTCGGTCGGGAGTGCTTCTGCGGCTGGACCTACGGCCGGTTCGGCTCCCGACCTGAGCACAGCTGCAGCATGAAATGTACTGGGAATTCGGCACTGAAGTGCGGCGACGGGCATGCCAACTCCGTGTACGCGCTCGAGTATATCCGTGAGTTTTCTTCTATTTAATATATGAAATCAAATCGGATATTTTACACGAAGTGCAGTAGGCCTGTCCTACCTTTACTCCTACTAAACTTTCAGATTCCAACCTGTTCAAAAAATCGCCCCCGGCATACATATCGGTGTCAAGTAATTTGGGCAGTGAGTGCTTCCAGACCCAGCGACTGTTTGATCCAGTGCACCACGAGATGCCAGGCTGTGCTCTACTCTGAGCAGAATGGAATCTGCTACCTGCTGAAGTTTACTGGGATACCGGATGCTTTAAAGGAAACGGTTGGCGCGTTTTACACTCGAGTGTAACCAAAACAGATCTGAGCAAACCCGAGAAGAAAAAAATGATCTTGAAACGTTTAGTGATACAGTTGAAACGATTTTCTGATGCACTAACTATTGTTCTGGTGTTCCGGATCAAATATACATGTAGAAGAGCCCTTGTATATGCGGAAGAGTTTGAGTAAGCATGCAGCTGCTACTGCTACCCGTACATGAGCTTGTGTCTTAATTGGATCGTGTCTTAATCTGTACATATTTCAACAAATTATTTGACTTAGTGATTGGACTGACTATATGGGCAATGATTATATTTAAAAAAAGTTTTTTAAACTTGAATATAAGTTTAATAAATAATAACTAGGCCAAGTATCACGTTACGACCCGTGGTTCGATTCTGTGCACCGTTATCGTGAGATTCAAACCCACTAGGAGCTAATCTCCAAGGCACAGAAAATTTACATGTCTGTGTGAGCACTGTGTGTGCTTGAGGAGGTGCTGTCTGCCTGAAATATGAACACAGAATAAGCAGCATTGCCTCACTGCCTGCTGGCTGTGGGATGGTCATGGTGTCAGCAAAGTTGTTGCACCGCGGTGTCACCAACCCTCTCCTCCGAGTAGTGGTTTTTATACCAAATTGCTTGTACTTTTACAAGCTTACTTTCTCCTCTATAACAAAGGTACCATATTTTCTACTTATATAAGTAGAGAATTGGATAGATATAAACTGCAACTGGTCCGTAAGACCCGAGTATTCACCAATCATGTTAGCTCAGAGAATAGAATTGCAAGCATAAAATGTCTGCAACTTTTCTGCTTGCTTGTTAATTAACCCAAATAGCTATTATTCTCCTTAGGAATTTCTGCTTGTCAAACCATGCAGAGTCGAGTCGTCGTTATTAAGCTAACAACCCTAGCTTTGATCTGCTTGCTACTAGCTAGAAGCAGTCAGCCTGCCAGAGTTTACACTCGCAGGTACCTGGGCTGCTACGCGGACTCCACGACTCGAGACCTCCCGGGACTCGCGGGTGTCACTGCTCTGCAGGGCTACTCGGTGCACTCGGTTGCTAACTGCGTCGTCCTTTCCACCGCTGCGACTCTGGAGCGGTGCGGCGACATTTGCTCGCTCGGTGGGTTCTCCTACATGAGCGTCCAGATTGGCCAGGAGTGCTTCTGCGGCTGGAGCTACGGCAGGCACGGCCTAGCGGCTAGCGGAGCTTGCAGCCACAATTGCTTGGGAAATTCTTCGCAACAGTGCGGCGGACCCAGTGCCAATTCGGTTTACGCTCTCGAATATAGCCGTAGGTTGTGCTGAGCTAAGACTCAGCAATGGACTTCTCTGCTATTCATAAAGGGGTCTTTTTGTCCGCTTCCTATCCAAACAGCTGGTAAAGTACATAGCGCCTTTGGCGTACATAGCGGTCCTTTAAAACTTCGCAATAGCAATCCGGCACATAGGTTTGTCTCTTCTCAGCTCTCTTCTCTCGGCTCTCTCTTCTCAGCTCTCTTCTCTCACCACTCTCTTCTCAGCTCTCTTCTCTCACCTCTCTCTTCTCAACTCTCTTCTCTCGCCTCTCTCTTCTCATGTCTCTATTCTCATCTCTCTTTTTCTCAACTCTTCCTCTCCCTTCAGTTCTCTCTCGTCTCTTTCTCTCCTCTCCTTTCCTACTTTATCTCCCTACTTCTCTCCACCCCAATTGCGTCCTCTCTTCTTCTTTATTCCCTTCGCCTCTCCTTTCTCCTATTTCTCTTCCCGTCCTCTCGCCGGCAGTCATGCTGCCATGCTGCAGGTTCTTTATCTGGCCCTTGGGGTAAAAATTTTGCAGACACCTGCTCTAGAGATACCGTAGATTTAAAAGACGAAAACTCATTTTTCGATTCTTTCAGACCCGACAATTTTCAAACTCGCCGAACGAGCCAGCATCGCCGTGCTCAGCAGCCACTCAGTCTATTGGAATATGACTGCAACCACAGCTGCCCACTGCCTACTCGGGTGCAACGCCGATTGCCAAGCGGTAATTTTCTCGCCGCTATTTCAGCTGTGCAGCTTCATCAAGTTCGGCCTGGTGCCAACAGCCCTGGCTGGAATGGATGGCGACTTTTACGTTCGATACTGACTCTCGAAGACTTGTAATTGGAGACGGCACTGGAAACAAAATACCTAACTAATTTCACTCAATATCTTTACTAGTTTCTCTACTTCAGCATCCGAAATTGAGACAGATTTTTTTAGCTTATTGTACGTGTAGGGAATCGCCACAGCAATGTAGAAGACATCCACCAACTTGTAAACCGTCTGATAGTGGTTTCCACACACAATTTTACTCCTCTAATGTTCTTAGATTTTCAGCCCATACAACTCTATATAATACAAAGCAGTTAGGCTTGGAAGTAAAGACCTCTTCTTTGTTTTCATTCTCCTGTTTTGTCAAGTTGTGAGGCCCCCGACTAACATTTCGCAGCCCCATCTTCAGCTGCTCAGGGTGGCCACTGTGTTGTGGGTTAGGTGAATATTTAATGACCAGGTAGTTGGCTGTGAGAGGCGTTTTTCTTTTGTTTGATTCTCTTCGTAACAATATGAAGGATGCAAGCATAACAAAAGGGGAAAATTTGGTGATGCATTGAGGATGCTTGTAGCAGGCAAAGAGGCCATTATTTTAGTCTACTGTTAATTCATGACGCTTCATTCAAAACCAGAAATTGCAGTAAGACTGGAAAGAGTCTCTTTAATTGGCTGTGTTACCAATGCGGCACTCCATCGCAGCACCGGCCTGGCCCGTCCAAGCGACCTATTGGCTGTTGCGCCGTTAACGACGCTAGCAAACAGGTTAAATCATCTGCACTGAGTCGTACTGCTCACAGCCGGTACAGCAGGTGCTTTTGCTGAAGCCAAAGTCACCCCACATGCGAGGATGCGCACGCACTTGACGTCTCGTCGACTGCCTGCTGGCTGGCGCAATTTCGTTTGTGCCCAGATCCAGAGACATGCCATTAAATGTACACTGATAACTTTAAAGGTTATTTTTCACCTTTTACAATGAGTTAGATATAGTTTAGAAGCGAGTTGGTTTAGTCTAAGTTGCTAGGAGTGAAAGAAAGAGGCACTGGGGCATTTGAATAAATGCCCCATTAATTTTTTTCATGTCCATTTTAAGAGGTGCTAATGCTACCTCTGGACTAAGCCACCAGTAAATGCCCCGTGGATAAGAAAAAATTATTTAGTATATTTACTGAATAGGTATGAAAGCTTTCGTGTTTTAAGCTATTTTTTTAAATGTAGCCTTAAACTTTTGCCACGAAAAATCGCCTGAAAGCTGAAGAGTCTCGTGTCCTTGGATAAGAATTCGCATATATTACAAATAAATATCAATATTTTCAAGTATACCTGCGGTATTGAGAAATTCGAGGTAGGGAATAGTGGTTTGTTTTTTAAGTCCCATGAAGCATATTTACTGTAATACGGAAACATCTGCACATTTAGGTGTCTGGTTTTATATGAGGGTTTTTATACTCAGCTACTCATAGTAGCCATTTAATTTTCCCACTCGTACTTTGAGGAATTCATCGCAGGATAAATTAATCATGATTTTTGTAGATGAGATTAGTAGCTGAATTAATTGAATAGAGCATTACAAAGTAGGTAAAGTAAGTGAAAAATGAATAATTGCAGATCATTGCTGATGCATTGGAGAGTAAAAAAAGCTCATTTGTGTTGTATGATGACATTCACCGTCACTGTACATTAGTCGATTCGTAAAACTTCTATGTTGGTATATAATTAGTATGTTTGGATGCACACTAAAGGTGACTACGAGTACATGTACGATATCTCTTGCTAAATTAGACACCAAAAAGTCGCTACTGGCTTTGCTAAATAATCTTTCTCATTAGCATTTTGTCTTGTTTGTCTTTATTATCAAGCATACAAAATCACCTCAACGGTACTTCAGCTGCACACTCCTTAATCCTTCATTGCTTTCATTGCCTATCCCTACTGCAGAAGTGCTTCACATTTCCCTTCAAATGTACAGCTTCGACTTGAAGACAAAAATTCCTTAACAATGTTGAGATCTTCTACGATTGAAGAGCTACGAGTAGCTGACGTTCTTAAAGCTTTTATTTGAAGTTCTGAGCTCTTGTTAGTTAAGCCCCTTTAAACATGCATGCGCGTAAGTTGTACTGCCCGATCAAGAGCATTTAAGGTGTTCCCGATTTCTCGATTCTCAGCAACCCATCAAATGTTTTAGCCCCTTGAAGAATTAAAGCTCACTTAAAAGCATTATCATCCTAAGAGCATATCCTTTGCTTCCGAAGAAAATTTTCATTTCACAGTTCTACTCTTAGTAGTAGAACCGCTAGTAGTGCAAGTCTACAGCTTATAAAAGACTTTAAAATCAGGCGTCGCTCCCTCTCCCATCATCTTGCTAAGCCACGATGCCAGCTATTCTTCTCAAAGCGGCCGCTTTAGCCCTATCTTTTCTGCTCCTAGCAGAGAGGAGTCTGTCAGGCAGGCTGCACAGCCGCAGCTACCTCGGCTGCTACTCTGACGGCAGTTCGCCACGCGATCTGCCCGGACTGAAGGGAGTCACTTTGCTAAAAAGCTTCTCCGTGCATTCGAATGCTCACTGCGTCATTCTGTCTTCTTCAATGACTCTGGAGCTCTGCGGCGACATCTGCTCTCTGGGAGGCTTTCCTTACATGGGCATTCAAGGGGGCAGGGAGTGCTACTGCGGCTGGAGTTACGGCAGTCGAGGCCTGGCAACATGCGGCTCATCCTGTACTGGGAACTCTTCCCAAGAGTGCGGCGGCGCGTGGGCCAACTCTGTCTACGAGTTGAAATATGAATGTGAGCCACTTCGGTACTCTTAGAGCCCTATAGACCATAGGTCACATGCGACCCGCAAAGCCTCTCTATCCGGCCCTCGGGTCCTTTAAAACTTCACAATAGCAATCCGGTCCATAGGTTTGTCTCTTCTCAGCTCTCTTCTCTCACTTCTCTCTTCTCAGCTCTCTTCATTCACCTCTCTCTTCTCAGCTCTCTTCTCTCACCTCTCTCTTCTCAACTCTCCTCTCTCACCTCTCTCTTCTCAGCTCTCTTCTCTCACCTCTCTCTTCTCAACTCTCCTCCTCACCTCCCTCTTCTCAGCTCTCTTCTCTCACCTCTCTCTTCTCAACTCTCCTCTCTCACCTCCCTCTTCTCAACTCGCCTCTCTCACCTCCCTCTTCTCAGCTCTCTTCTCTCACCTCTCTCTTCTCAACTCTCCTCCTCACCTCCCTCTTCTCAGCTCTCTTCTCTCACCTCTCTCTTCTCAGGTCTCTATTCTCATCTCATCTTCTCTCCTCTCCTCTCTCTTTTTCTCAACTTTTCCTCTCCCTTCCCTTCTCTCTCCTCTTTTTCTCTCATCTCCTTTCCTACTTCATCTCCCCTCTCCCTCCCCTCTCTCCTCTCCTATTTGATCTCTCCACCCCATTGCCTCCTCTCTTCTCCTTTATTCCCTTTATTTATTATTATTGTGCTATAGACACAACCATAGTGTTAACTACAGACACGACATATTTAGCTACCAAATCTATGCTTATTTGCCTAAAGTTTATTTTTCCTTTTTGATCTCTTTCTTAGGTAGATTATTGACAATCGGCATCTATAGAATTCGTATCTTTAGTGTCAATATTTAATAACAAACGACTCGGAAAATGATTTCATAGCTGTCGCTCTGCTGCTGTAATTATTTTGCCAGTCCTATCAGATCCTATTCAGAATAGGAAGACAAGCTCAATGAGTTATACGAGTACGCTGGCTTTACTGCAGAAGGCAAATATTGGACACAGTTTTCTGCTGTTTAGACCAAGCGAGTAGAAAAAAAATAATAAAAAATTCTAGATGAGGGCATGCATGCAGGCATACAGGCTAGTTGCAATAGACTTTACGCTAGGCAAACAGAAGTATGGCGGGCTCGCATGTGAATTGCAACAGTTCAGCCCTTAACATTCATAATTTAAGAGCTTAAGGCAATATGATGCATTAATTGAGTTTGCCTGCGAGGTAGACTGCAACACTGGTTAAGCTAACTGGTGGGGTTTTCCTAGGTAGCTAATTAGGCTCCCCACTACAGCTCCTGTTTGAATCCGTATTTCCATCGTTCATCTCTTTTCTATGCTTCTTTTCAAAAGAGTTTTCTACTTCTTTCTGTTTTTTTCCAGTCTCGGACTTCTTCAAGCGATCCAGCCGAGAGTACGTCTCCGTGCTGAGCTCCGTCTCTGCCTACTGGAATGCCAATGCCAGCAGCCCAGCAAACTGTCTGTTGCTATGCAAATCCGACTGTCAATCTGTTCTGTTTAACGAGAACCTGCAGCTGTGCAGTCTGATGAAGTTCGCCCTCGTGCCGACACCTCTGGCCAGCGTGGATGGCGATTTCTACGTTCGATTTTGAATGAAATCGATGGCCAAAGAGGCCAAAGTTAAAGTACTTGACGATACCTTTTAGCCCAGAGTATATTAAAATAGCTTCAGTGTAGCTACTCAGAAAATTCAGAAAAAATGGTGTTCAAGCGATTTTAAGTTTTTATCAACTGCCTGGATTCAAAATCTTATTACAAATTGTTTTAGAAATCTTGAAGTCTTCAGCACCAAATCAAAAAGCTCTTGCTATAAATGGCTGAGTATGCATGGGCTTTGGTTTAAACTGTAACAACATTAAATCTGTTTTCTTTTCTAGACTTGTTTTTATCATAGAAACTATCATGAATTTGAATTGGTCCCATAAATGAACCTACTAAAATTAACTAAATATGTCTCTGTCAAGGCCAAAGATACAATTCTTTTTTCTCTATCTCGTTCTTTTGTTTGCGTACATCGTCTCAAAAATATATCGTCTCAAAAAAATAAAACATCAAAAAAGTATAACTTTCCTTTCTCGATCGCACAGCCGTAGACGAGCCGTCACATCTTATTATTAAATTTCACCAAAATTTTTTAAAAGGAAATCGACTGCAAGTTAATGCTATCTCCAAAATTCTTGACAAAAATGCATAAGTCAAATCGTTTTTGGGCCCGTTCTATAACGCTTGCGTATCCTTAAATTCAAACTTACGTTGGCGCCATGATGTAAAATTTTCGGTGAAACCATCGGTTAAGACCGTTCATAGATTTAAGAAGCTTCTGAGGCAGGGTTGAACATGTATAAATAACCTAATCATTCTACTTATAGTAATTAACCATGTGCATTGTATCACAACCAATCAGCAAATTTCTCCCCTTTTGTTTTGATTTATTGTAAAATTTTGTTCTAAAACGTTATTTTGTTATAAATTCCATTGTTTTTTGTTTAAACGTATGTTTGCTCACCCCTCCTCCTCTTGTAAATTACTATATAAGGAAGCAGTTTGGGCTGGAAAAATAAATAACTTGTTCTCTGGTACCGCTTAATAACTCTTAGAATTTGAAGTTCAAAAGTTCAAAATTTCAAAAGTTTAAAAGTTCAAAAGTTCAAAAACTTCCGCTAAGACTTGTTTCGCTATTTCTTTACTGAATAGGGAGAACTAAAGGTCGTGGAGACCCAGAGTTAGGAATCTGAATAAAGAAAACTAAAGGTCGTGGAGACCCAGGACTAGGAGTCAGGATACGGAGAACTTTAAGGTCGTGAAGACCCAGAATAGGAGAATAAAAGGGGAGATTTGAGGTCGTGTAGACCCCAAGAAAGCCGTGTAGGCTGATAAAACTTATTAGGCGCTAAGAAATTAGGCATTAGGGGAATAAATACGCTACCGCTGGACACCCTTGATCCTCTGAAAACGCAGACATTTCGGATTAAATTAGGAAATTAGACAGTGTCTTACCGCTCGGGCACTACACGCTATCACGAGATTTCTAGAAAATCACGTGAATTAGGGATTTCTAGGAAAAATCGTAGCTCGAAACAGACAACGCTATTGGAAGTAGACAATTCAGTGATAGTTTAATAAGATAAAGCAGTTAGGCCTAGCACAATTTGGAGAATAAATAGCGAGATTTCAACGGGGAATCACAAGGTCTACTACACTTCTTAAGTCATTGCGCACGCGTTAATTTGCGTTCGGTGAAACTTTCGTAAGTCACTTCGGCTTGTTAATTAAGTTCCGCCGTAAATCTAAGACAGGTCGGACCTGTCGTAAGTCACTCTTTAGTTGTGAAAATGCACAGCGCCGACTTCATTCAGTCAAAAACTTCGCATTTTACTGTATATTTCGAGTGAATTTAAAGACTGAAAATATCAAACACTAGCGAAAATTGTTAGTTTGAATTTTAAATAGCAGAAAACACCAATTGTGTTTAAGTCAGTCACGGTAGGAGTAGCTTCATGATCCGCTACCTTTCTGTTCGACCAGCAGCGGTGTCTTCAGCCAGTGCGGCTTCATTTTCAGAAGTTGCTTCCATGGCTAGCGGCTAATGCCAGGCCACGTTTGTAAATGCGAGATTGGCACTACATACGGCCTGAACATTGATCGAGTGAAATCCCTTTCTACGAGCGTGTTAATGAAGATTCCACCGTCATCGGAACTTTATGTCCCCATACTCTGAGACTGGCTGACCGCCTTATCAAGCCGACCTGATAATTGCTCCTCAAATATACATTCGTGTCGCAACCCGGGTCGGTTTGGGTGCCCAGTCCCGAGTACAATATGTTTTACGTAATATAACAGGCGTAGTGACGCTCTGTCTGTACTTTTATGGATACGAGCAGGCGTGACGACGCTCTGCGATAATAGTTCGATCCCTCTGGTGTTGTGACACTCAGAGTTCACGCTGCGGCTCGAGGTGTGGTGACACTCTCGAGTGCTTCTAGTTTCGATGCTGTAGGTTGCACACACTATATAAAGTAACCGGTACAGTACTACAATAATACACAATATACAACGCTGCTGTGCTGCAGTGGTCACAGTCACAGGCGTGAAGACGCTCTAGCTATGGAAACACTGCTACGGCAAGGCCTCGAAAAAGCTAAAGAAGCGAATGAACTCGGGGTCTTACCGGTGCCAGAAACTGTTAGGCTCGTTCGAATATCGCCACCACTTGACCGCTTTATTTTGCTCGCAGTAAATTGAGTCTTCGCAGAAAGAGACCGTCGATACGGCTCGTTTGAGTATCGCTAGTTTAGTTTGAAGAGCTAGGCGAGGGGCGCAACGCGGGGAGCTGGCTGGGCCAGGCATGAGCACTATATACCACATAAACAGGGTAGAGGGGCCGACAGCGAGAGAGAGAGAGAAACGCCAAACATGAGAAATGACCTCTCAGCCAATCAGCGCGCCCGCCGAGCAGATCCGACTGAATGGGGCTAGAAAAGAAAAACACAAAAACGCAAGCCCAGCCAACCAGTGGCCGCCGCGGGGAAAGACTCAAGCTGGGCCGAGCACCCCCCCCCCCAACCATAACATAATTGATCTTGCCGCCAAAGCGTTTCAAGCAGCCTTGACCAATCGATATTTAAGTAGAGTGGCAATCATAAAGATAGCATACAACAGCATAAAGAGAAGCTGATACTTGGAATGCAATGAATTCTAACGCAGCACAAAACGCGCGGCGAACTGGTCTACGGCGGAACTCGAGACGCTGCAAGAAGCAACGACCGAGCGGAGAGGTTACTGGGAGAGCCCCGCAAACACTGCCGAAGCGATTTTTCGCAAAAAACGCGGATGGCAGCACATTGCGGATACCGTGAATGCAGTCGGTGGACAAGGACGTTCTGGAGAGAACTGCCGAAAGCGGTGGTCCGACTTCAAGAGTCAACTGAAGCACAAAGTAGCCAGAATTCGCAAGGAGCAAGCTAAGACAGGAGGCGGTCCATCACAGGCCCCACAGCTGTCGAGTTTAGAGAAGAAGGCGGCGCAGTCCATCCGAAAACAGGTCGTGAAAGGCGTGCCACGTGGTGTTGACACACTGCAGCTGCCTAAATCCAATAGTGCAGCATCAAGCTCGGCGGCCAAGTACATTGATATCGCAAGTGCGCCTGCTGATAAATCTGCCGGAGCAGTTGGCAGGAGCGCATCGCCTGAGTACGAGACAGCTGACGACGAAGAAGTGAAGAGTCTGTTGCCAACGCCGCTGCTAAGAACACGAAGCGTCGGCCAGAGCAAAGCAAACTTGGGCTGATAGAAAGCTTGGAAATAAAACGTCTTCGGGTGGAGGAAGCTCGATTGGAAGTTGAAAACGACAGATTGTTCGTCGAGAGAGAGAGAGGCTGAAGATCGCAACGGAACGTTTACGCGTTGAGCAGGAAAGACTGACGATAGAAGAGAATAATCGAGGTAATGAGAACCGTCAACAGCTTAATTTTAATGACATGATGTGTCAAAGGACACTAGGAGCGTAATTAAGCAATTCGCTAGGTCTTATTTGTATATGCGAATGAATAAGGCACCCTTGTTTGAATGTTTTTAATGTTTTAAATACAACAATGGAATCGACCTGTGACAAAATGGTCATGGCTCATATTGCTTGTAATGGTAATGGATAAATGAGCATGATTTTGTCTTACTTTAATTTAAGAGTGCAACGTGTGTTTTTTACGAATTTAAGTTCCAATTATGGTAAAATCAGTTCCAAAAATACCACTGGCGGAGGAAAAAGTCAGGCATGAATTCTTAAGTTTGATCGCAGCTACTGCGTAAGTTACGAATTTATCTGCGAAAAATTCACCCAACGCACTTAAGAACGTTCTGAGACGGTTCTTAACTCTCGTGCGTAAGTTGGATCGAACGACGGAACTTACGAAAGTTTTACCGAACGGGCCCTTTATGTACGAGTATATTATTGTACTTTAAGTTTCATGCAAGCAGTTTAGTTGAAAAAACACCATTCTATTGTCGAAAAGGGAGAGAAAAGCCTGCAAAGTTATAGCTAAGTTAGTTTCGTTTGAATTCCAGGCAAAGCTTTTGCAAGAATTTTGGGAATACTTTGAGCGGGAATTATTCTGTTCTATTTTTTTGCTCAATGATAGAAGATCAGCAAGCGTAGAAAGCTGCATTCGTGACCTCTTTCGATGGCTACTGCTACTCCTTTTTAGAACTCCTAGGAATGTTCTGTTTTTAGGGTTCGCTTCAAGTTAGTTCCTGTACTATTGAGAAGCTTTTTGTACGCTTGAGAGGCACAAAAAGGATCCACAAACGGGTCCCAAGCCGGAGCATATAAGATAATCGACAAACAGCAATATTATAGCATAGTATAAGTTTACAGTTTACAGTTTACAGTTTACAGTTTACAGCTTATGTAAACTGTAAGATGTAAACTGTGCATACATCCTTTTACGACGATTTTTTCAGTAAAGTTGGGTTTTTTTAACAAAATTAAAAAAATGCTTTTTCCGAATTAGAGAGTTTCATTTGGTTGTTGCTATCTTCGTTGTGCCCAGACTTCAGGCTTTCCATAAGGCTCACCCTAAGAGGTGTTCAGATAGGCAGTAAGTGCTACCGCGGCTGGAGCTACGGCAGTTGAGGCTTTTACTGTGCTGGGAACTCTTCCCAAGAGTGCGGCGGTCCGTTGACCCACTCTGTCTACGAGTTGAAATATGAAAGAGAGCCAGTTCGGTATTTCAACCACCCTTAATTTCCTATCTAAAACTTTCGGTGGCACCTAGTTCTAATATAGTGTTAACTATGAACACAACATTATATCTAGCTACCCATATTAATATTGCTTGCCTACAGTTAATTTTTTCGTCATTAT
Organism: Macrostomum lignano; assembly: GCA_002269645.1. Classification (NCBI taxonomy): domain Eukaryota; kingdom Metazoa; phylum Platyhelminthes; family Macrostomidae; genus Macrostomum; species Macrostomum lignano. The sequence goes on along the minus strand of NIVC01001203.1, from coordinate 9,126 downwards.
CTCTCAGTGGTTGACTGGTTTTTCAGGTAAATCATTGAAAATCGGTATCTATAAAAACTCAAAACTTCTGTGTCAAAAATGTAATAACAAGCGACTCAAAAATGACTTCATTACTACTGCTGCTGCTGCTGTAATTATTGTGCCAATATAGGAAGACAAGCTCCATGCGTTCTACTCTGACTTCCCTGCATAAGGCAAATATTGGACCACATTTTTTGCTGTTTTCAGCAAGCCGGTTCATTAAAACAAATTAAATGAAAAATTATAGACGAAGTCAGAAACGCAAGCTTGTTGCATTCGCATTGCAGCATTTCCGCTCACAGCATTCATTAATTTACGAGCTTCACACATGCAGGGCTCCAAGTCCGCATGACAAGGTAAACTGCAGCATCGGTAGTCAACCGCTGAATATTTGCTAACCAGCAAAGTAAACTCCCACTGCAGCCAGTAAATATTTTTTAGGGTCTCGCTAGCTCAGGCTTTAACGTACGGTCAATGGCAGAATCCACGGAAGGGGGCAAGAGGGGCCAAATTCCCCCTCCACTCAGTTTTGGCCGAAAGATTTTTTTTCGTATATTTCCGCCTTGTTTCAGCAATTGTTTCACCGATTATACTACCTTTGGAATGGGTTCGTATAGATTGGATTCCCTGCATTTTTTCAGTATCCCTGCCTGCATACGGTGCAGAAAGAATTGAGCGCAAATTTGATAAACTTGAATTTCTACTAGCTATCTCCAGATATGATACAACAAAAAAGACTTGATGATAGATGACACTGGCTAAATAGCGATAATTTAGCTTTCGATGGTTAGGTTAATTGAGTTGCAATAGTAATGACTAATGTGCCTTTCGACAACTTATTTGTTCCAATGTCCATTGACTATCTCGCTTCTGTTCTCTTTTTTCAAAAGAGTTTTTTTTTCACTTTTTTCTACTACTTGCAGTCTCGGACTTCTTCAAGCGATCCAGCCGAGAGTACGTCTCCGTGCTGAGCTCTGTCTCTGCCTAATGGAATGCCACTGCGAGCAGCCCAGCAAGCTGCCTGATGCTGTACAAACCCGACTGTCAATCTGTTCTGTTTAACGAGAACCTGCAGCTGTGCAGTCTGATGAAGTTCGCCCTCGTGCCCATTGTGGATGGCGACTTCTACTTTCGATATTAAAGCGAATCGATAGCCTAAGAGCCGAGACGAGTTAAAGTACTTGGCGATACCTTCTTAACTTTAGTAATAACACAAGCAAAATCCAAATTTTATCAGCTCGAAGTCAAGGACGACTGAAGTAATCCATCGTCTGCCAGTAGCATTATCTGTGCTGGGCACAATTACACAAGATCGATCAACTTTTGAATCTTTAGGCTTCAATATTTGAAATTGTGAATGATCAGTTTAGGGATCAGTTATAAAAAATCCCGTCTTTTGTCGATATGAAACTTCCAGCTAACGGCATAATCCTCCGATTTCCAGGGCATCTCGTTGAGGAATGAAGTGGGGGGAGCGGTGTGCGAGGGTTGGACGGATTAGAGCTACCCCGATCAGTTTTATCAAATACATACATACAATACTTTCATGTTGTGAAGTATTCCAGGTGTCAATTAAAGCACTTGATAGCACTCGTACGAGCTATGCTCTTTCTTGCTACTGCAAAACAAGCTGCTGGGATACTGCTCACCCAGCTAATTAAAGGTTTAGCCAATCAAATACGCCTGGGTTCTTCCCAAAAAGAAGATAATTGTCAGTTTTTAGGGCAATAGGAAAATTCTTCGCCGTGATACTCGAACAATCCATCATGATACTCGGCTTCTTCATCTGTTGTCTTTTCTCGGTGTGCTCAGGCAGCCTCCTCGGCAGGTCCTACATCGGCTGCTTTCGAGACAATACGGATAGAGACCTCTGCGCTCTAGACAAAGTAGCAGAGATTTCTGGTATGGAAATCAAGTCATATAGGCCCTGTTTTATCTTCAGCTATTCCAATATGACCCACGAGCTTTGCAGCGACGTGTGCGCTCTGGGCGGATTTCCCTACATAAGTCTTCAGTACTCAAAGTTCTGTGCCTGCGGCTGGTCCTACGGTCTTCATGGACAGCTGAGCGAGTCAAGCTGCTCTATGAACTGCTCGGGAAACTCTTCACAGATCTGCGGCAACAGCATGATAAATTCTGTGTTTGCTCTAAACTACGAAAGTGAGTTGTGTTGATTCCTGAACACATACAAGTTCTAATGCTATATGCAGGCACGCACTCATACACACGCTCACACAGGGTGTACAGCGGCCCTTACTTTCTAATCGTCAGGCACGCACACTCGCTGTGTCTTGGGGCTGGCCCGTGCTATAGATTTAAGAGCAAGGAGTAAGAAGTTAGGAATCAGGAGTGCTCCTAGCAAGGAGTGAATCGATTTTGTGTCCTATGGAGTTCAAGAATCAAGAGTTAGGAGCTAGGACTTGTTCCAAGGATAGGAGTGAGGAGTTCTAAGGAGTGTAAGGTGATTGGCTAAGGAGTCTGCCAATCTGCGTGCTATATGAAACTCTTAAATGTATGCACCTTAAGCAGTAATCCTAGGAATTAAAAAACAAGTTAAAACAAGTTTTATTACCCCGTGAAAAGCGACTACGAGCGCGTAAAGCAATAAAACCATTTTAGGCTACAAGCCTGCGCATTTAATTAGTTGATAGACTAAGTCAATAAAAATGGTTTAACTGCCATTGTAAGTAATCGCTTTCATTTGATAAACAACACTCGTATAAGAAGTATCGTATAAAGAGAGGGCTATTAGAGACCATAAAATTGGTAATTATTGTATTCAGCAAAACGTGCCCGTTTTTGGCACAGACAATAGAACATGCACATGTCGAAATCTAAGATTTGTGATGATTAAGGATGCAACCTATGTTTGTTGAAAGTGTCGTTAATTCTCATTGAGCGGAAGTCGTGACACAGTACGAAATTCTTCGAAAAAGCTTGTCTTTTTGCTTAAATTGCCTGGGTCGCCGATCGTTGGCTCCCTCATCGTCCGAGCCTAGGTCGCTATCCGAAAACATGACAAAAAGACAATCCTACTAACCTAAGAGTAAAATTTGGCCCTTGAATTCTTATCTAGGAGTTAGGAGCTAGAAATGAAATTCGCTCCTTCTATAGGACACGCACTCCTAAAATTCACTCTTAAACGGCAACTCCTAGCTCCTAGCTCTTAGCTCCTACTCCCCGCTCCTTATTCTATAGCACGCGAGAAACCTTAATGAGGTCTCCTAAATTAACCAAGGAGTCTCCTACGTCCTTAAAGGAGCCTCCTAGCTCTTAAAATTTACTCATGATTCTATAGCACAGAAAAGCCATCAAGGAGTTAGGAGTTAGGACACTCTTAAGGATTTAGGAGTTAAGAGTATTCTATAGCACAGGCCCCAGTTGATGAACTAAAACGCTGTACATTCGTCGCTTGCCTCTTACACAGCACTCAAGTTGCCCAACACACAAAACTCTATTATGGTCACTATTTCAACAACTCTACGTCTAGTCTGACTGTCGCTTCAAAATTGATTGGTCATCACACCAGTCAGGTTATTAACTGTTGTACTTTTCGTAGTAACGAAGACGAATGCAAGATGCCGAGTTAGGAAGAGATTGTAGATGCATGCAGCGCGTATATTTTCCGCAGCGAAGTAGCTGGCTGCTATACTTAAAATATGAATAAGGCTTCACCCATAAACCATAGAACTTAAGTTCATACACAACACCCCCATATTTTAGCAATTAACCTGGAGAGAAATAAATGACTGTTTTCTATTTTGTCTAACGATCAAATAAATCAGGAATAGGTCAGCCGATCAGGGGCTTTTCGGAGCCTCTGACTTCGACGAGAAACTTGGTACTCGGGACTTTGATCGCTGGTTGTCTCCACTTCAGCAGGAGTCGTAGTCTCCATTTCCTTCTCCTTGCTGCTGCCAACATTGGCAGGTCCAGGCGAGGTAATCTCTTGTGAGTTCTCTGTAGTCCTTGGCTTGCATCAGATGCATGAACAACCCGTCCTTTGCTGTCCAAGTAGGTATTTGATCCATGAAGTCCTTGGATTTCTTCTGGGACCTTGTCTGACTTTCCTTCTACGTTGATGTAGACAGGAATTGGGGTAGTTAGCGGTTTGTCCCATTCTGTAAAGGTTGCAGTGAGGCGCGTTCTTGGGCGTTGCATAAACAGTTGTGCAGCAGGAATCGCTCCTTCGGAATTCGGTGTAGTGTTCTTCGAAAGGCAGAATGATATCAACACCTTCTCACATTCGGAACCTATGTCATTACTGTCCTGCTTCAGAGTCACTTTCAACTCTTGGATAGCTCTCTCCACAATCCCATTTGACTGGTGATGACCAGGTGGTGTTAGGACATGGTTAATTAGATTCTTCTTGAGAAATTCTGCGAACTCTTTTGATCGAAAATTGGTTCCATTGTCAGTCACAATGCACGTTGGAAGTCCCATGTACTTAAATGTTCGTCTGCATGCTGGAATAAGAGAGTTGGCTGTGAGATTGGACAGCTGATGTACATCAATCCACCGAGAGAAGGAGTCGATGAGAACCAAGAAGTGTTTTCCTTGAAATATGCTATGTCCAGATGAACACGTTCGAAGAAGAACTTTGCATCTTCCCATGAATGCAGATTTGCATTTGTTCGCTTTCTCGAATTTAGTTGGCAGGAAGGACACCTTTGAACGAAGCTATTGATCTGGGCGTCAATGTAAGGCCACCAGAAGTACTCTCGAGCTAGTCTGATCATGCGCACAATGCCCGGATGATTCTCGTGAAGAATTTGAAGAATTTCTCTGCGCATGGACTTTGGAGGCACGATTCGGATCCCTTTGAACAGAATCCCGTTTTGAATGGAGTATTCCGCCTTGGATTTGGTGTACGGAAGCAGCTGTTTAGAAATTTAGCTTGGCCAACCTTGAGTAACAAACTTCTTGATAATATCAATTTCAGGGTCTCTGGTGTTGGCGACACGCCGAAGAATTGTCCCAGAAGAAGAAAATTCTACGAGAGAGTTTACCTCCAGAAGATTGACATCAAAATTTGAAAACGAAGTAGAAGCGTTTGTTGAAGGAATTCTGGACAGAGTAACTGCTGCGAGCATGGTGTCTCCTTTTGAGTAAGTGACAGTGTAGTCATAGGATCTGAGCAGCAATGCCCATCTCTGGAGTCTCGCAGAAACTCGGTCAGGAACTTTTGTTGTAGAGAAGATGTACTGCAAAGGTCTGTGATCAGAGATGATTGTAAAATGACGGCCTGCCAGAAATTGATGAAAATATTTTACACCCTCGATAATTGCAAGAGCCTCCCGCTCAATGTTGGCGTAGTTGGCCTCAGCCTTGGTCAAAACTCTGCTTCCCAGCCATACAACTTCTTTTTGGTTCGTGTCGTGGGACAGCACAAATCCGACTCCACTCTGAGAAGCGTCGCAGGTTAGAAACAACGGCCTATTTTATATCATAAGAAACGATTCGACCTTCCGTTACAGCAGCTTTCAGTTGGGAGAACGCACTCGAGTGAACGACAGTCCATTTCCACTGAACCCCTTTCTTTAGGAGGTAATAGAGCGGCTTGGCGATCATAGAGAAGTTCCGACAAAAAATCCCGTAGTGTCTTAAGGTGCATATAGCACTTCTCAATTGATCCCGGTCTTTTGGCTCTGACAAGTTGGATAGAGCTTCCACTCTTGCAGGATCAGGCAAAAGTTTCCCATCTCGGAGGAGAAATCCCAGAAATGTGACTTCTTTCTTGCACTCCTGAGTCTTACGCTCATTGATCTTGAATCCATGCTTTTTCAGTTTTTCCTTGACTTGCACCAGGATCTGTCGATGCTGCTCCATTGTTTCAGTGCCTAGAATGATGTCGTCCTGATAAGAAGCAGTGCCTGGTATTCCTTTGAGCAAGATATCCATAACTTCCTGAAATATCAGTGGTGCTGCCGATATGCCAAATTGTAACTTGCGGAAGGCAAAATGTCCTACGTGGGTGGAAATACACGTAAGATCTGACTTTCTGGCGTTAGGGGAATCTGCAAGAATGCGTCTTCGAGGTCAAGCACTGAATACACTTTCGAATTTGGGATCTTTTGAAGGATTTCTTTCAAAGTTGGCAGTCGATATCGATCTCGGTCTATCAGTCTGTTGAGAGTGACTGAATAGTCTCCATACAGTCTAATGGGTCTCTTTGATCCTTCTGGTTTCAACACAGGAACAATAGGGCACGATACCTTAGGCGAGTGAACTGGGTAGATGGTACCTGCACTTTCCAGTCTTTTCAGCTCCAGTTCAACCAAAGTTTTAATTGAGAACGGAAGGGATCTGGCAGGAAAGCACATTCCATCGGTAGAGGCCCCGTCCTTCAGGCGAAAGCTGGCCTGGAATCTTAAATTTTCATCACACTGCACTGGATGGCACAGAAATTCGTCTACCGTCAATAGGTTGAAGGCACGAATAAAATTTATTCCTAAAATGGCTTGACTGGATGGGTCCCCGACATATATGTCTCCGCATGCCGTTTTGCCGTTTCTCAGCTCAATCGTGACGTCCTTAGCCATGCCTCGTACGGAAACTGAAGCTCCCCCGAAAACTTTGAGTGATCGAATGTCCGCGTCAACCATGTGCAATCCGGCTTGCTCTACGATGGTTACTGGCAAAATTGTTACCTGACTACCAGAGTCGACGCACATATGGACTGTGGAATCACCGATCGTGCAGACTATTTTCCAGAGTTCGTCGCATGGAGTAGCCTTGATCACCGAGTACACAGCTGAATCAGGTGGATCAGCGTCGGTTGCTTCAACTTCCGCGTACGTGACTTTCTTGCTCCCACCGATGTTGGACCTGCATGCTCTGGCAATGTGCCCGGTTTTTCCGCACTTGTGACATGTCGCATTACGGAACTTGCGGGTATTTCTAAGATGACCCGGGTTACCACAGGAATGGCAGCTAGACTTAGAATGATTCGGCGTTGTTGGCATTGGCCTGGATACCGTTGGATACTTTTGGTTGCTGCCGGTCTTCTTGTGAGTGGTTTTCTGCACTGCTGCGACGGTTTTGCTCGAATCAGTAGCTTGAGATACGGACTCCGATAAGAGACTATCCTTAACCGCAGTCTCTAGATCCAGCTTTTCCTTCACTAGTAATTTTTGCTTCAGAGAATTATCAGCCAGTCCGAAAATATACTGAGAAAGAATTAACTCTTCTCGCAGGTTGCCGAATTCGCATTTGTTGGCCTGTGTCTTCAGTCTCTCCAAAAACTTTGTCACCGACTCACCCTGTATTTGGACCATAGTATGTAGCAGATGTCTGTCGTAGTGAAGAAGGCGCTTGGGTTTCAAGTGGCTCAGTACCGCTTCTTTGATGAAATCGAACGTACACTTTGTATCGTTTAAAATGTCTTCTGGCTGCACAAGTGTCTCAATCAGTGAAAATGCGGCATCTCCACAAGTAGCAAGTAGAACGGCTTTGCTCTGGTCATTCTTTTCCGTTGCGCTAATGTAAAAACCGAGGCGCTTGAAATACTGTTCGACATCGGGTAGCACAGCGGCATCTCCCCCAGTCGGAAGTCGAGTCCGGAAGACATCGGGATGAAGATTTGGTGACTGCAGTATCGTCCCGCGGCGAATTAAATTTTCCTCGTCGCCATGTTGTACTTTCGTAGTAACGAAGACGAATGCAAGATGCCAAGTTAGGAAGAGATCGTAGATGCATGCAGCGCGTATATTTTCCGCAGCGAAGTAGCTGGCTGCTATACTTAAAATATGAATAAGGCTTCACCCATAAACCATAGAACTTAAGTTCATACACAACATTAACTATTTTATTATTTTCCATCACATGGGAGTCAGGGGGCGGCAAACTCTGGCCCGCAGGCCACATGCGGCCTGCAAAGCCTCTTTATCCGGCCTTCAAGGTCCTTCGAAACTGCACAATAGTAATTCGGCCCTTGAATGTTTGTCTCTTCTCAGCGCTCTTCTCTCTTCTCTCTCTCTTCTCCAGCTCTCCTCTCTTCTTCTCCTCTCCTCTCTCCTCTCTTCTCTCTCTCTCCTCTCTCCTCTCTCCTTCCTCATCTCCCTCTCTCTCTCCTCTTTTCTACTCTCCTAACCTAATTCATCTCTCCTCTCTCCTCTCGTCTCCTCTTTGCTCCTTCATTTCCTCGCCTCTCATTTCTCCTATCTTTTTTTCTTTTTTATTCTCTCTCATCCGCAGTCATGCTCTATAGGTTCTCTATCTGGCCCTTGAGGTAAAAAAGATTGCCGACCCCTGACAAACGAAATGAGCAAGCATTAAAAAACAGCGCACCCGTTGGTTGCCGCTGGGACCTCTGGTAAACAAGTGCAAGAAATCCTGTTCTTAACGACTTCGGCAGCGCCTAACAATTGAAATACCAGGAAAAAGAACAATAAAAAAGTGTAATATATGTAATAGAGTAAAATATATATGTACGATTCAGGCTCAGCTGGAGATATTCCCGTACAGTATTGTTCGCGCAACTAATTGGAAAACTTGCATCACCCTCCTTTAAACCTCAGCCCAGTCATTCTCCTCAGTATCAGTCTGTTGATGGCGGTGTGAACGCTTAATCATCAACTCAAATTTTGTGATCACTCGAAAATTGGCCTCATTTAAAGGCGGTGTAAAAGGGCCTTTAGAGCTTCGTTTCGACATTGAATCACACATGTACAGTGTCCCTTAACCGGTTCACCAATATAAATTTTAGACACGAACCGATTTACTCGCAGCTTCAACAAGGTCTACTTCAGCACCGAGTCCCGAAGCAGCACGCACTGATCTAAATGCCGGTAGCATACGCGAGTGCCTGTACCAGTGCGACACCGGCTGTCAGGCTGTAATCTTTGCCCAGCAACAGCAGCTCTGTTATCTACTCAAGTTCTCTGTGGTGCCGAATGAGTTGAACAGCACGCGGTGAGCTGTTTGTTCGTGGCTGAACCAAAGGCGGATGTCGTAACCTATAGGCAGTCGAGACTGCCTGAACTGCTGAACAGTTTGAATTGAAAAATTCAAACCAGACTTTTTTTCTGAAAGCAAACTTATTGATATTATTTGCTGTTTTTAAGAGAAAGGTATCATCAAGCTAAATTTGAATATTTTCTTTTC